>JAJSOF020000013.1:135294199-135529199 GCA_025594305.2 Periplaneta americana | reverse complement strand
ATTGTTACTCCGTTTGTGTACTCAGAAAATGTCGGTTTCATGTACATATGATGGAGTGCGCCTGGTGTTCTGTATACCTGCAAACATAAGGGGTAACCGGTTAAAAATCGAATATTCGGTCGGTTGCCCGACCTTGACGGATGTCCTCTACCGATCGAATCTAAACCGGTTGTAAGCGCTGTTTTGCAGCTCTCTGTTGTCTACCGATGATATTAAAATCACAATATGATACGCAGATTTTATAAAACTAGTCTAGTGGCTGTATATGAAAATTGGGACTGAAAATTAATTATGGAAAGGCACCTAAGCACGAATCTCACTGATGATCTGAAAATAAATGTTAACAAATTAAAACAGTGCAAAGTTTTAAATATCTGGGATCAGCCATTCAAAGAAATGGATCATCTGATTTGAATGTGGAAAGAAGAGTCATTGAAACAAAGGAAGTTATTAGTATACTTGATCCAATCGTATGGAGTAAAAATATTATTTAAAGACTAAAACACTAATATAACACAATTGAGTCATTCCACGTCAAATCGCACAAAATTATACAATTCAATAGGAGTACTCTACGTGCCGGCACCGGGATTCCCCTTCTTTCTTCCTCACCATCATCATCTTCATCCATTCTCTGCACTACACTTACACGGACACTTAAACCTGTGGCATAGTGCAAAAATTTAAATCTCGCGCCACGTTGAGGCCATTAAAATCATATATCCTCTTAAACTCCCCTAACCAATCATGTTCTGTTGTTTCGTTCATTTTTGTGATGTAATAATAATACAGCAAAACAAATGGAATCAAAGCGTCAAAGTTGAGATATTACAAAACAAGCCCGCAGTTTTGACGGAGGCATGGAGTTTTTGTCGCTGGCAGAAAGCGGTGAACCAAGCTACAAAAACGGATATGAAATTTTTAATATTAAAGAGAGGAGCGTATGTTCAAGACTATGTACTATCGTCATGAAGGTATTTGAAACTATGAGCGACGGAATAAACGAGAAAGTTTGAAGTTATGAAAACAGATTTATTTATCGTACAAGACAGAATTCGCAACGGATGTTTCACGGGAAGCAGGAACGGCTGGGGAATATTGCAAAGCCACCCACGAATTCAAGAATGACGAGTTTTAAGAGGGGCGGTTGGAGCCGAACAGATCTGCGATGATTATTATAGAAAAGATAGTCATCCCCATTTCAGCCCATGAACCACCCATAGAATATCGGATTACTATTCGTTCATTATATGTATTCAAACAGCATTTTTCAGTAAATTATTTTGTTTGCAAACGTAGGAAGATACTATAATGCAGCGGTGGCGAAAATGTGATCGTGCGCCGAGCCACTGTGTAACCTGCAACGTGCATAGCACCTATGGAGGGAGGCGGACACCCGAAGGGGAAGTGAAGCAACTGTCTGACTTATTAACGGATTTTCATTTTCCTTACGTCAAGCACTTAAATATAGTTTTATACAGTACAAGGCTACAAACTAATGTTTAGTACATGTAACGAAGAAAGAAATGAACAAGAAAACGTAGGACACATTATTACAACATAAAATTGTCTTCCTGCTTGTATTTGTTCTCTTTGTCTTTGTAATTTTCTTCTAGGTAATATCTGATTATTTTTCCAAATGAACGACTAAAAATAGTCATCACTGTTATTTCTCTATAATTCTCACATTTATCTTTCTTTCCTTTTTTATGAATCACTATCAACCCAAGTTTTCATTGGTTTGGCACGTCTTCACTATTCAGGCATTTCTCAAAAAGATTCCTTAACAATTCAAATAATTTCTTGGTGCCATATTTGATCATTTCTGATTGTACTCCTTCTCCATAAGCAGATGTATTTTTCAAGGTGGCAATTGCCAATTCTACTATTTCTATACCCAAAAGTATAGCATCCCTATCTTCTTCTTCTTCTTCTTCTTCTGCATTGTCTTCTACTCTATTTAAAAATTGTATGATTTTCGGTTAATAATAATAATAATAATAATAATAATAATAATAATAATAATAATAATAATTTCGGAATATGTATGATAAGACTTTCTTGTGTTAAATTCTAACGTACCTTGTTTACATGTTCCGATCTATTTATTAGTCATCCTCAGAACTGGTCGTTGTTGGTCTTGGCGCCTCTTGTTTTGTTTCCTGTGAGGGTGTGTTCGTGTGGTATAATATAGAGTCAAAGAGTGTGTGTGTTCTGAAATACAACAACATCTCAACACACAAACTATACAAACAAACAAATACAACAACACAGGCGTATGCAAACTCAAATGTAACACCTGCAACAACAGGAAGTTCATTTCAAACACGTTACAAAGAACACATCACAGCCATACGAAAATTGCAAAACATCTCGAAATATGCAGAACACATCACAAATGCTAACTACATCCACAGAGACATCAACACAGACATGGAAATACTACACATTCAACCAAAAAGCCAGAAACTAAACACACTAGAACAATATGAAATATACAGACACGCGAAAACACACCCCAGCGAAATTCTCAACACACAACTCAATTTCAGAACACTCACACTCTTTGACTCTACATTATACCACACGAACACACCTTCACAGAAAACAAAACAAGAGGCGCCAAGACCAACAACGACCAGTTCTGAGGATGACCCATAAATAGGTCGAAACATGTAAACAAGGTATGTTAGAATTTAACAGAAGAAAGTCTTATCATACATATTCCGAAGTGATGCAGAGTTAAAAGTTGTGTAGTCAAGATGAATAATAATTTACTAAAATGTACTTTCCATGTATTTAAAGAAATTCCCTGAATATTTATTTTGTTGCGTCCTTTACTTCTCAGATTTTTCAACACTCCCCAAGCTTCTGAAGATCTTTTTCCTCCAATATAACTCTGAATTACTGTTTGTCCAAAGAGTCAGTATGTCCCCCATCATTCTCCTCACACAAAACAGTGCGTCGCCAGGTTCGGTGTGAATTCGCCTCAGCATTGCTGGTGTAATCTGTTGGAAAGCGCGTAGCACGGCGTCCTTCAGTTAATCAATGGTGTCGTACTGTTCCTGTGCAACAATTCTCTTGTTGAAATCCCACAGCGCATTGTCACATTGTGAGGTCAGGACTGCGGGGTGGCCAATAGAGAGGAGCTGGTAAGATGGGTGACCCACGGCACCTGTCCATTATCTCCGACTGCGAAAATCTACCATCTCATGAGGAGAACCATAGTATAGTGATTACTTTATTATTATTTTTATTATTATTATTTTATTATTGTTGTATTATTATTTTTATTATTATTATTTTATTATTATCATTAATATCATTATTATTAATAATGTAATTATTATCATCAATATTATTATCATTATTATTATTATTATTATTATTATTATTATTATTATTATTGTAATTATTATAAGCCTATATTAATACGTTCTGATGCTTTTCCAATTCACTGCGGGCTAAAGCAGGGAGATGCACTATCACCTTTACTTTTTAACTTCGCTCTAGAATATGCCATTAGGAAAGTTCAGGATAACACAGAGGATTTGGAATTGAACGGGTTACATCGGCTTCTTGTCTATGCGGATGACGTGAATATGTTAGGAGAAAATCCACAAACGATTAGGGAAAACGCGGAAATTCTACTTGAAGCAAGTAAAGAGATAGGGTTGGAAGAAAAATCCCGAAAAGACTAAGTATATGATTATGTCTCGTGATCAGAATATTGTACGAAATGGAACTATAAAAGTTGGAGATTTATCCTTCGAAGAGGTGGAAAAATTCACATATCTTGGAGCAACAGTAACAAATGTAAATGACACTCGGGAGGAAATTAAACGCAGAATAAATATGGGAAATGCCTGTTACTATTCGGTTGAGAAGCTTTTGTCATCTAGTCTGCTGTCAAAAAATCTGAAAGTTAGAATTTATAAAACAGTTATATTACCGGTTGTTCTGTATGGCTGTGAAAATTGGACTCTCACTTTGAGAGAGGAACAGAGATTGAGGGTTTTTGAGAATAAGGTTCTTAGGAAAATATTTGGGACTAAGAGGGATGAAGTTACAGGAGAATGAAGAAAGTTACACAACGCAGAGCTGCACGCATTGTATCCTTCACCTGACATAATTAGGAACATTAAATCCAGACGTTTGAGATGGGCAGGGCATGTAGCACTTATGGGCGAATCCAGAAATGCATATAGAGTGTTAGTTGGGAGGCCAGAAGGGAAAAGACCTTTGGGGAGGCCGAGACGTAGATGGGAAGATAATATTAAAATGGATTTGAGGGAGGTGGTATATGATGGTAGGGACTGGATTAATCTTGCTCAGGATAGGGACCAATGGCGGGCTTATGTGAGGGCGGCAATGAACCTCCGGGTTCCTTAAAAGCCAGTAAGTAAGTAGTACTATATTATTACGTTACTGGAAGGACGAAAGGAACGAAAAATGGTAAGAAGAAAGGAAAATATGAAACGGTTAAGAAGTAATAAAGAGGAGGAAGAAAAGACAAGGAAGGAGAGTTAGCTGTTGAAAAAGAGAAATGTAAAAATAAATACGAGAAAAAAATATACTAAATAAATCATTTTTATGTTTTTGTGTTGCAGTTGAGGGATGATCGCATTATTTTAAATTATTTATGCTCGACCATGCCGAAATGTAGTAATTATACACCTGATAGTAGCCCTTTAATGCACCTCATTAAAGTACACCTATTCATTAAAGTTCAGGTGTTCAACCAATGACAAATCACCTTTGTACCATTATAAAACCGCAAGTATCGATTATTCTCAGATATGCAATCGAAAGACAATTAGCGAAAAGTCACGGAGGTTGGAAATCCAATACTGTCGCAGAAGGTTATGTTCTGTTACTATAATAACACTAGTCAACAAATTTTAACTTTGAAATTTGTGCCGAAATGAAACATTGTTACTATCCACATATTTGCCATGCAGAATCCAAAAATGGAACCCATTTTTCAGCAGCACCCTCAGATTTTCAGTTATTACCCTTATTACACTTCTGAAAAGTTCGATACTAACTAAGCAGTTCCACATCTTTAATATCTAATGCAGAATGCATTAACATAGCTTTTCACTATTATAGTGGTGTTAATACTAATAATAAAGTATCCTTCATGTTATAATGATGTAAATAGCTATTTACATTTACGTACTGGAAGGAGGCGTCGCTTTAAAATACTTTTTGTGTGTGTTTTAGTATTCTCTCTTTATATGAACGAGTAGTAATCACTCATCATAGATGGATCCCATCTCCCTTTATAACGCTGTTCCATCTGTAAAATGTCTTTGTGAAAGCGTTCCCCTTGTTCTTCATTCACTGCACCCAGGTTTTTAGGAAAAAATGTAAATGAGAATGCAGGAAGTGAATTTTGACAGACATCCTGTATCCAAAATTCTTATAATTTTGAAAGAGACTCTGAACTAGTTGTCATTATTTTCTTCCTTCTTGTTGCCGAGGAACTCAGTCACAACACTTTTAAATGACTCCCATGCTACACGTTCGTTTGGAGGTAATTAAAAAAAAATCGATCATGCATCATTGAATGAATATTCCTTCTTTTAATTTTGCAGCTCTCAAGCCAGAAAATATTCTTCGTAGATATTTGAAACCTTTGCCTGTTGTGTCCATACCTTTCATAAACTTCTTCATGAGCTCTAATTTAATGTGTAAAGGATGGAGATATATTTTTGTGGGTCAACTAAAGGTTTAAATTTTACATTATGTTTCCCAGGAGTGAATCTTCTCTTCTTGGCCATTCTTTGATTATACTGTATAGTGATGTTGAGTATCTCGGCTGTCCCAAAGGCACAGAAAGAAGCATATTTAGTGAATTCACTCTGCACTCCATGTAGAAGACTTTAAGATCCCGCAAATATGCCAACAATGGTTTTCATATTTTAATGACTTCAAGAATACGACGCATGTTTTCGTGTGTTTCTTTCATTGCTGCACTGTATGCTACAGATATATAGAAAAGTTTATTACGATTGTGTAACAAAACGGCTTTCAGACTAATTTTAGAAGCATCTATAAATAAGCGCCGCTCTTCAGCATTATATGTAATACCTAGTTTTAATCAGTCCATTTACATCGTCCATGTAAACTCCAGAATCTGTAACTATGAAAAATGATAATAGATCCTTATTTATGTTTCTAAATACTGAAACATTAGCATCTTTATCCAGCACCTTCCATTCCTGAAGACGAGATTCTTCATCTGGAATGTAGACGTCATCCCTTGATGTAGAGGGCTGCACATCATCAGATGACGTTATGTCAGATTCCGATTCTTCTTGCCATGTGGAAAGTGGAATGGGAACAGGTAAATTTTCTCCATGAGGTATTGGTCTTATAGCTGATGGGAGACTAGGAAATTGAATGAGTCTCTTATTTTTTTTTAAAGAAAATCCAGTAACATTGGTTAAGCAGAAATAACAGTCATCTTCGTGGTTCTTTTGTTCACGCCATACCATTGGTTCGGAAAGTTTTTACAACTACGACTTTGCTTCTTCATTTTATTTCACACAGAACAGTTCACACTACTAACAAAACCTCTACACCCGAACTAAACAAAATACAGACTGACTGTCTCTGTTATCATTACCAGGCACCCTGTAAGTGTATATTTTCTTTCAAGTATCAATAAACCATGATTCAGATGTGTCAAGTGAAGAGGGACTTGATACATGTATACTAGGTATTGAAAAATGTGTATAAATTCTATATTTATAAAGCTAAATTATTGAAATTTATTTAATGTCTACCTCATTAAATGGGAATACGTATGCATGCATCGAAATTAAACGTAGGCTCCTGTGGCTTCCACCAGTTTCCTAAGCGGCCGGTAATGGAATCCACAGACTTCTGGAGGAAGTTGCGTTGGGCATTGGTGATAATGCTCCGAATCCGTTCTTCCAATTATTTATTGTCTCTGGATGGATTGTGGCATTCCTTCCTTTCTCTGTATGGCACCATCTCTGAACGAAAACAACGGAATTCCACACTTCCTAGCGTGCAGTTCGTTCGCGAACAAACAGATGATCGACCACCTTTGCTATTGTTGCGCGAACCGCCCCTCACGGCCACCATCTATACTACGGACGCGCAAAAGTTCAAACTCTATTTAATGATTTACATGTACACACAATTTTCATTATGGTTGCATCAATATTAAAAGTTCCACAGTCAATTAATAATACCTAGTTACTTCCCGCCCGCACTGTATTTATGGCTATTCATAAAATATAACATTGTTGCAGTGCTCGGAAACCTGACGTAATGGAAAAAATCTGATTACATATTCGTAATCAGCGCACAAGACTTAGTAATAATCAGCATTCTGTTTGTCGGCACAAAAAATGCTGTTGACTAGTTAGCGTTAATTGTAAATAATATTCAAATAAATTCAATTTGTCATCTCGTTTTTCAATTCTAAATCAATTCCCAGGTTATATCAAGACTAAATTCATCTTATTCTCTACGTTATATCAAGGTCAATGACATTCGGCCTCGGAAAAAATCAATACTTTCGCGTCTGCGCACATCTCACAATTCAGGTCAGTTCGCTACTCACTTACATAACCATAACATGACCTACTTTTGAATAATTTCAAGTTAGAAATATGGTCGAGCATAAAAAGTAGTATGAAACTTGCCTATAATGGTAATTAAGACGCTCGTATGAAAATTATGAAACTCGCTTGCGCTCATTTCATAAACAAACATACTTGCGTCTTAATTACTACCATTATAGGCTCGTTGCATAATGTACTATTATCGCATTTTTCCTTTCTAATAAGTTTCTCAATGTGGATAGCTCATGAACTTTCCAATCAAGCGATCAGAAGTTCGATTACTGGCGTGGATAAAAAAAATAAATTTATCTCCCGACCACGGGATTGGGTTTGAACCTCCCTCCCCTATCCACATTAGTGCGTGATTTCGACAAAAAAGGGGAGGTTAAAGAGAATAAGAAAGAAAATGAATTATGTTTCTCGTCACATGATTATTAAATTTTGATCTATGTGTCTTTCTTTTAAATTACCATACCTTGGCTTGGTTTTGGTGCTGTGACTACACTCTCACCTATCTCACAGTTTTCTATACGAACGGTATAAAATTCCCGAGTTGGAAGTGTAAAAAATGGGTTTCTCCAGCGTCTTGCGTCCTTAAAGTGGGACGAATGGGCTACACTTGTGTCGTAAACGTGAGCAGGGAATTGAGAAAAACTGCGGCATTCACTGAGGATGAACCTGTCAGCAGGTATGTCTTTGTAACTCCTGTTTATAATCTTTGGAATTCAGGTTAATTCCAGAGATGCACGTCTTCAACAGACTATTGGCTTGACTTTGTTTCCCTACAACACTTATAAATATCTCGTCTGCACTTTGATCTATTCTGACGCCCAACCGTATGTGTTAACTGATGGCTTAATACTGAAGGAGAATGAGTTTGATCTTGGGCAGATCCCATTAGAATTGAAATGAAGTACAGTAGTTGTAAAACACAATTCGGTGACTGGATACTGATATTTTCTGATTGTAGCGATAAAAAATCTTCCAAATAATGTTATACAACACTGATGACAGTGGATTACTGATACTTAGGCCTTATTCCCTCCGGTCTTCCAACTAACACTCTATATGCATTTCTGGATTCGTCATACGTGCTACATGCCCTGCCCATCTCAAACGTCTGAATTTAATGTTACTAATTATGCCAGGTGAAGAATACAATGCGTGCATTTCTGTGTTGTGTAACTTTCTCCATTCTCCTGTAACTTCATCCCTCTTAGCTCCGAATATTTTCCTAAGAACCTTATTCTCAAACACCCTTAATCTCTGTTCCTCTCTCAAAGTGAGAGTCCAAGTTTCACAACCATACGGCACAACCGGCAATATAACTGTTTTATAAATTCTAACTTTCAGATTTTTTGACAGCAGACTATGAACATTAAATCCAGACGTTTCAGATGGGCAGGGCATGTAGCACGAATGGGCGAATCCAGAAACACATATAGAGTGTTAATTGGGAGGCCGGAGGTAATAAGACCCTTTGTGGAGGTCGAGACGTAGATGGGTGGATAATTTTAAAATGGATTTGAGTGAAGTGGGATATGATGGTAGAACTGAATTAATATTGCTCAGGATAGGGACCAATGGCGGTGTTATGTGAGGGAGGCAATGAACCTCCGGGTTCCTTAAAAGCCATAAGTAAGTAATATTTCTATTACAAAAAAGAGTAATTAGAATAATAGTAGGTGCCAAATCTAGGGAATCGTGTAGGACTATTTTCAAAAAAATTCAAATAATGCCCATGGCTTGTCAGTATATTTTTTCATTAATAATCTTCCTCGTATGTAATCGTGAAAACTTTGTAACTAATTCAACAGTTCATAGCATAAATACACGTCAAAAATGACTTTCATACTCCATCGGCAAGTCTATCGTGCTATCAAAAAGGAGTGCGTTATATGGCAGTAAAAATTTTTAACAGCTTCTCTATCGATATAAAAAATGAAACTCAAAACATAAAATTATTTAGAGCCAAATTGAAGAAGTACCTAATTTCTCACGCCTTCTATTCTGTAGGTGAATTCATGACATTCAATAACACTTCATGAAATTGATAAACTAAAACTTTGTGTTGTACTAGTAGACTATATTGTAAATCTCATCTGTATATATTTCATCTAGACTGTGACTATGAATTAAGATTTTATAATAGTATTAAGTTTTTTGAGTTGTTCCATATTCTAACTGTAAGCAATGTATGAATACCATAGAATGTTAATAAATACAAAACAATACAATACAAGTATTACAATCTCTTGAATAGTTTCAAGGGAAAAATTGTTCCGGGGCCGGGTATCGATCCCGGGACCTCTGGTTGAACGTACCAGCGCTCTACCACTGAGCTACCCGGGAACTCCACCCGACAATGTATCAACTTTTCCTTTATATCCACACAACTCGCGTGGGCTGACGAAACGCCAGAGACCCACAACGGGTGCACACAATCTCTGTGTGACTTTGAATTGTGGTTTTCTGTTAACGTACACAGTCTTTGGCGTTTCGTCAGCCCACGCGAGTTGTGTGGATATAAAGGGAAAAGTTGAGACGTTGTCGGATGGAGTTCCCGGGTAGCTCAGTGGTAGAGGGCTGGTACGTTCTACCAGAGGTCCCGGGATCGATACCCGGCCCCGGAGCAATTTTTCCCTTGAAATTATTCAAATCTGCTTTACAGGGAGCTTCACCTTAAAGACTAGATTTGCATTACAATCTCTTGTTTGAGAATCAAAATTGAACCATAGAACTTGGCTACATCAAAATATACTTAATTGTCCACATTTTATTATTTTGAATTGAATTTTGTTTCAATTTCCCAATACAAAATGTTTGTTGGCTGATGCTCTTTTAAAAATATACAATTAATCCCGTGTCTTTAACTGTCCCCATAAAAGTGTTGCTAGCCTATGCGGAATTTGCTTCCTTTCACGATGCGAACTTCAAAATGTAGGCCTATTGTGAACCTGACAGATTCCCAACATGCATCGAACGGAACTAGTGTGTTGGAAATATGTTGAGCCAACTGTGATGCGGACGGACATTCAAAGCGGGAAGCTCTGTACATTCTAACCGGGTCACACCGCTAGAACTAGACTTGAAAATTTTATAGCGACTGAACCTTCCTCTTCATCCCAATTTATTCAAGGCTATGGTCTTTATTCGCCCTCCCCAGACCGCACTTTGCCTAGAGATGGTCGTTGGGAGGCCCAGGAAAATTCGACATTTGGTAGTTGGGAAACGTGAATATTTTATTCAACCCAAGTGCCCACTGAAAAGACGCGTGGGGATTGAAATAAAGACGGAAAACAGAAGGGAAGAGCACCTCATGATTTAGTGCACAAACTTAACGCAGAGGGATTAGAGCTACGTCACTCAATTCTGA
This sequence comes from Periplaneta americana, assembly GCA_025594305.2. Lineage (NCBI taxonomy): Eukaryota > Metazoa > Arthropoda > Insecta > Blattodea > Blattidae > Periplaneta > Periplaneta americana. The sequence goes on along the minus strand of JAJSOF020000013.1, from coordinate 135,518,219 downwards.
AATGGGAGAAAGAGAAATGACGAGGAGGTTCAGTGTGTTAAATCTCTAAAGAAAATCAGTCGCGTAAATACTGTTGCTGGGATAGAGAGTCGCTAGGCAACGTGTTCCTTGAAAGTTTTTTAATTTACAGTTGCTATTTTAAAGGAATGTTTGTAAGTTGCACTTAGTTTAATTTTTTTTATAACAACATAAAATATATTTTAAAACCAGAAAATAATAATAATAATAATACTTACTTACTGGCTTTTAAGGAACCCGGAGGTTCATTGCCGCCCTCACAAAAGCCCGCCATTAGTCCCTATCCTGAGCAAGATTAATCCAGTCTCTATCATTATATCTCACCTCCCTCAAATCCATTTCAATATTATCTTCCCATCTACGTCTCGTGTCCACACCTGTGGAGTAACGGTCAGCGCGTCTGGCCGCGAAATCAGGTGGCCCGGGTCCGAAACACCGACCGGGCAGGTTACCTGCTTGTGGTTTTTTCCGGGGTTTTGCCTCAACCCAATACGAGCAAATGCTGGGTAACTTTCGGTGCTGGACCCCGGACTCATTTCACCGGCATTATCACCTTCATTCCATTCATACGCTAAATAACCTTGATACAGCGTCGTAAAATAACCCAATAAAATAAAATCTACGTCTCGGCCTCCCCAAAGGTTTCTTTCCCTCCGGTCTCCCAACTAAAATAAATAAATAAATAAATTATTATACTGTAAATTACTGTAAATTAATTAATTATATGCATTTCTGATTCGCCCGTACGTGCTACATGCCCTGCCCATCTCAAACGTCTGGATTTAATGTTCCTAATTATGCCAGGTGAAGAATACAACGCGTTCAGTTCTGTGTTGTGTAACTTTCTCCATTCTCCTGTAACGTCATCCCTCTTAGCCCCAAATATTTTCCTAAGCACCTTATTCTCAAACACCCTTAACCTATGTTCCTCTCTCAAAGTGCGAGTCCAAGTTTTACAACCATAAAGAACAACCGGTAATATAACTGTTTTATAAATTCTAACTTTCAGATTTTTTGACAGCAGACTGGATGATAAAAGCTTCTCAGCCGAATAATAACAGGCATTTCCCATATTTATTCTGTGTTTAATTTCCTTCCGAGTATCATTTATATTTGTTATTGTTAATAATAATAATAATAATAATAATAATAATAATAATAATAACAATTATTATTATTATTACTATTATCATTAGATCGCGGAACTTCATGTAATTGCATGTTTTTATTGATTTGTCATATTGAGAAAGTAAAAGCTGATCTTTGCCGATCATGGTTTTTACACTCAAATGAAACCAAGTTTAGTTTGCATAAATGCATATTTCGAGGGTTTTTCCTTTTAAATGCACATACATTTTTATTTTGCATACTTAAATGCATATATATTGAATATCTTTGTTGTTTTTTCCGATTTATTATCCAATTTCAAAATTTCTCTCTGATAAATGTAAGAATAATTTCCAAGAAATATAAAAATTATGTGAGAAATAAAACCAATTTAATTACTGTTGAGGACATGAAATTCCTGCGACGATAATGGATACTTGTTCTTAGTGTATACGTTGGGTCGTTTCCCACTTTAACATGAGACTAGCTGCTACTCTATGTACATACTAGCCGTGTAAGTATAATTTTTCAATAGCCAGGGCGAAAATATGCATCGCCTAGGTGTCATTCAGACTTTTACTCTGATTTCGTAGAACCAAAAGTGAATGTATTTAGACACCTGCGACAATAAAATCACGTAATGCTGAGATCATTAAATTTCTGCGAAGACATTGTTACTAGTGCACTCTGATTTCATAGAAACAAAACTGAATGTACTTGAACTGTTTTGAGAACATTGGAGGAGTGATAATAGGAGACAAAGAGGAAGACAGAAATAGGAAAGACTGGATAATGCCGGGTTTTGAAGTGAAAGACCTGCCCTTGGGTAGAACACTATGAATGTATGTACTGTAATAATAATATAATATAATATAATATAATATAATATAATATAATATGATATATGATATGATATGATATGATATGATATGATATATATGATATAATATAATATAATATAATATAATATGATATGATATAATATAATATAATATAATATAATATAATATAATATAATATAATATAATATAATATAATATAATATAATATAATATAATATAATATAATATGATATGATATGATATGATATGATATATGATATGATATGATATGATATAATATAATATGATATATGATATGATATATGATATGATATAATATAATATAATATAATATGATATGATATGATATATATGATATGATATGATATATGATATGATATGATATAATATAATATAATAGCATAGCATAACATAACATAACATAACATAACATAACATAACATAACATAACATAACATAACATAACATAACATAACTATGTACATCTATTATCTCACTTGGCGATATGTGTCAGAGGAAGAATAATTGTTTGTATGCATCTGAAGTCTGATATAATATAATATAATATAATATGATATATGATATGATATATGATATGATATAATATAATATAGTGGAATATTAGCTAATTGGCGATGTATGCAATGAAGTGGGGAAAGGAGCTGGCCACCCTACCCCTTTATCTCCTGACCTAGTTGCCTTATAAGTGGTGTCTTCTTGGTATCATTTGTGAGGTTCAGACCTGTCTTCGGACAGTTGACTAAACAAAACACTGTGTAATATATAATACGTAATATATAATATAGAATATATATATATATATATATATATATATATATATATATATATGTTATTTGAAATGTGGATATGGAGAAGAATGGAACTTGTGAAGTGGACAGAGAGAGTAAGAAATTAAGCTGTGTTGGAAAGAGTGGGTGAAGAAAAAAATGATACTGAAACTGATCAAGAAGAGGAAAAGGAATTGGTTGGGTCACTGGCTGAGAAGAAACTGCTTACTGAAGGATACATTGGAAGGAATGGTGAACGGGTTAAGAGTTCGGGGTAGAAGAAGATATCAGATCACAGACAACATTAAGATCCATGGATCATATGAGGAAACGAAAAGGAAGACAAAAAATAGGAAAGATTGGAGAAAGCTGGGTTTGCAGTGAAAGACCTGTCCTTGGGCAGAACACTAAATGAAATGAAAATATATTAACATATTTACTTACTGGCTTTTAAGGAACCCGGAGGTTCATTACCGCCCTCACATAAGCCCGCCATTGGTCCCTATCCTGAGCAAGATTAATCCAGTCTCTATCATCATATCCCACCTCCCTCAAATCCATTTTAATATTACCTTCCCATCTACGTCTCGGCCTCCCTAAAGGTCTTTTTCCCTCCGACCTCCCAACTAACACTCTATATGCATTTCTGGATTCGCCCATACGTGCTACATGCCCTGCCCATCTCAAACGTCTGGATTTAATGATCCTAATTATGTCAGGTGAAGAATACAATGTGTGCAGTTCTGTGTTGTGTAACTTTCTCCATTCTCCTGTAACTTCATCCCTCTTAGCCCCAAATATTTTCCTAAGAACCTTATTCTCAAACACCCTTACCTTAACCTGTGTCCCTCTCTCAAGGTGAGAGTCCAAGTTTCACAACCATAAAGAACAACCGGTAATATAATTGTTTTATAAATTCTAACTTTCAGATTTTTCGACAGTAGACTGGATGATAAAAGCTTCTCAACCGAATAATAACAGGCATTTCACATATATATATATATATACAGGGACATCATTTTATTTTTACTTCAACTTTTATTGTACCTGAGTTTTTGAATGTACTTCACTCCCACCCCTTCTACTAACGAAGTTGCAACTGTCCATACAGAACCAAGGCCGTAGTACTGAGTTAGTGATTATAGTACGTTTCAGAAATATGTTCGCGTTTTCCAGTGACGAAAACTTCCAATATTGAATCATATTTTCGCACAGGTACTGTCGTCCGTTTGCCTACGTCGCATCCCGATTTCCCCCACCTGCGTCTGCCCGCTCCACTGTAAAGACTAGTGGCTGGGATTTCTTAGCTCTTTTCTGAAAACATTAATTTCTGTTAGGAATTGGACGTCTACGTAATATTATGCAACTGTTTAAAATAACTTAAATAAATGGGCCTCGTTAAGTAATTAACTATCACGTGATTCCCCCTCTTTCTATGATCCTGCGACATAACCACTTAGACGGACAGTAGATAGCATGTCTGAGTAATTTTATCTGTGCGGGTCGGGCAGAAGTGAAGACTGAATTTACAGTACGTAAGGTACTCTTTTATATAGTAGGTACAGAATTATTTTAACATGAGTTACTAAGTATGAAGGACGAAACTGGCAATTGGAATTAGATGCAATAGTCTATAGTGCGATAATAGGCACAAAAGAACTGAAGACTGTATCGAAATGAACGGCCGCCATTTTCAAACACGTGTTTAAATATCCATATTATGATAACTTCGTTCTCTATATTGTACGCTAATGTGCTGTAAACAGTATAATATACACTGCATAATGAATACGTTCGCATGGATAACTCAATTCGTGAGTAAAAAGACTTATTGTTAATACTGTACTGTATTTTGATTAAACGAAACCTAATGAAAATTATCACACTCAAAATCGCGATATTTCCTACTTTACGTAAATGGATGAACTAATTTTCTTCCCCCCTGTACCTAGTAAAGTGATTTGTTTGTATTTTACGCCAGTATCATCGAACTCCAGTCGCGGAAGGAGGTAGCAAACGGTGTTGCCGGGTCACAATCATTAATCCAAAGGTATAGCCATGTTAATATTAAAAATGTTAGTAAAAATAAAATGATGTCGCTGTATATATATATATATATATATATATATATATAATGTGATATTATATAGTTTAAACATAAAATTAACAGAACACATCACAACAAAAAATATAATATACAACATAATATGTATTACAGATCATAACTCAAATATTCGACAAGATATGTTCACTGGTTTAATATTTCCGTCCCGAGTTGTCCCAGCAGTGTTCTTGTGCTATGCTGACTTATGGTGCTCTAATTTTCACACTTTCAGGACAAATAAACCCTACTTGAATGAAGAGCAAGTTCAGAAGAAAAATAGCCATATAAGCTGCATGTGACATAAAACGTTCCGCACTGAAATAATTAAATGAAAGTTTACACAAGAATCCTGAGTCGTTCATATCAGTAACTTTAATAAGAAGCGGAATCGAAATTAAGGTGGTTACAAGTTAAGGAGGAGGAGGAGGGGGCAGTGATGCACATTTAAAATAGTCGAGCACGTGCAGCGTGAGTAGAAAATGGCGCAGGAAATATGTTAGCTGTCTAGAGGGACAGCTTCTTGCGCAAATTGCATGCCTTTCATTAGTCCAGTATAAATTACTTGCCTCTTCCACTATGTAATTTCCCTCATCCGCCCTCTTGCAGGTCGAGTGAAATGTTCTCGTAGCTTAGTTTTATCTGTAACTGATGCTCACAGCTTCCTTCGGCATGTGTTTCGCATTTATTTTAAATGTGACGTCGCTAATGTGGAATCTGTAGAAGGCTTTGGAAATTTGTTACAGTCCACACCTGTGGAGTAACGGTCAGCGCGTCTGGCCGCGAAACCAGGTGGCCCGGGTTCGATTCCCGGTCGGGACAAGTTACCTGGTTGAGGTTTTTTCCGGGGTTTTCCCTCAACGCAATACGAGCAAATGCTGGGTAACTTTCGGTGCCGGACCCCGGACTCATTTCACCGACATTATCACCTTCATTTCATTCAGACTCTAAATAACCTGAGATGTTGATACAGCGTCGTAAAATAACCCAATAAAATAAATAAAAATAATTTGTTACAAGTTGTATTGGTCTGAATCACTACATACGAGATATCCTATGCCTGAAAAAGAGCACTAGTTACAGTGACAAAAGGGTGCGTGCAATGTTGCAAACTTTAAGCGTTGAAATTCGCGCTGTCAGTCTGATATGTACTTACATATCCGTCATCACCAACGTTGTCGTCGTGATTATCATCAACTGAATTTTAAAGCCTTTTAGTAATTTCCTCGGAAACTGAAATGCTATTGCTTTCCCCTATTTTGTTTTTTATCTTCCAAAGTCACGTTTTTTTACGCGATCTGTAATAAAAATTGAGAACTAACGGGTCATCAAATTATCGTCTGACCAGAGATGCCGGCAGATAACACTGGCCTACAAAAAAACTTTTTTTTTTCTGCTACTGAGGAAATTCCAAGTGTTCTACACTGAAATTGATGCGCTGATTACAAATCTGGAATCCGATTTATCGTAGCACGTCAGGTTTTTGAGTTATGGGGCTGTAACATTAATTCTAAATCTTACTATTCAGTACATACTTGTACCGTAAAGTCAGAGATATAAATTGAGCTTAGTTTATAATTATTTGTAAATTGTTATATTATATTATTTTAAACACAATTATAAGAAGATATGTACACTTACAATATGTAGTAAGCACTAAAAACTCTGTTAAAAGTGCTTCAAACCTCTGCATATGTTTGTTTGCTGTAGGAACCAGCAGAAATCACCCATCATGCTCGGACCGTATTGACCCTGGTACCTGGATTCCATCGTTGATATGTCCTGATGGAACCTCTCACCATGTTCGTCACTTACAGCGCCGAGATTTGATGGAAAAAAGTCAAGGTGTGAATGAAGATAGTGCAGTTTTAAAGATATACAACAACCTAGAAGCCACCGGCGTAGCTCAGTCTGTTAAGGCGCTTGCCTGCCGATCCGGAGTTGCGCTCGGGCGCGGGTTCGATTCCCGCTTGGACTGTTACCTGATTGGATTTTTTCCGATGGTTTCCCCACCCGTAAGGAAAATGTCAGGTAATCTATGGCGAATACTTAGCCTCATCTCGCCAAATATCTCGCTATCACCGAATCCATCGACGCTAAATAATCTCGTAGTTGATACAGCGTTAAATAACCAAGTAAAAAAATACAACCTAGATTCTGAAATGCTCTAAGCATGTTATATACTAGCTCAGGATAATTATCAGCTCGTTACTTTCCTAAAAACCTAATTGACACTAGTACAAATGTATCCCAAGCTTCGAGTTCAAGAGCACTCAGTTTTGACCTGAATATAGTGTCACACATCATAATTAAAAATTTAAAATATTATTATTTTAAAGTTTTGACGTGATAGAAAAAAATGGACTTCAGATCTGCAATCAGCACACTCAAATTAGGGTTGGTACATTTGGTTTTGTTCAATAGCAAAATCACAATAAAATAAAAAATTGGATCTAAAATGTAAAAAAATCACAATGACTTAGCACTGTTTGAAACATTCATATTTGTTACTTAGGACACTTCGAAAAAAATTGAGAGATTATAATGTGAATAACATGGAACATAACACCGTTAGGAAAGTTTTAAGTGTATTCCTGTGTAGATGTATGAGACATAATAACGTTAACCTACAAAATAAAAAAATCGTTTATAAATGACTTAGCATCGTTTGGAAAATCACGTTTCAATTGAGACCAGTCATCCTGTCTGTAGTTTTCCCGTGATTTCCCAAGGCGTTAAGAGAAGTGGACCAAGGACCTATCATCCACCAATATACATTTCGTACTTCTAAATTCTGGTGTTCATTTAACTTCGGCTTGACGGTGGTTTTTGTCTCTTCGGCTGGCACTTGATTTTGCCCCGGTGATTCTTTTGTCCCTCGCCTCGACGACTGGGCTGACTTAATCTTCTGTGATTTATTATGGATTTATTAATTTGTCCTACAGAATAATCTCTGTAATGTTGACAATTAATATTTGAGGAGAAAAATTCGCTCCGGCGCCGGAGATCGGACCCGGGTCCTTGGTTCTACGTACCAAGCGCTCTGACCACTGAGCTACCCCGAATTCAATCCACAGCATCAGGCCACAAAGGGAAACACTGAAGGAGGAAGATTCGATCCGGTGCTGTGGATTGAATTCGGCGTAGCTCAGTGGTCAGAGCGCTTGGTACGTAGAACCAAGGACCCGGGTTCGATCCCCGGCGCTAGAGCGAATTTTTCTCCTCAAATATTAATTCTGTGATTTATCTTTCTTCTAGTTTACTGTTCTTTCGGCCTTTCCCTTTGCAAAATTTACTTGCGTTCTTAAATGGGACAGTTTGATCGAAGCGAGACAAGTGGGCTTTAGGCTAGGAGCTGACATGAATGTTAAGATTAGTCCCAAGAGTCCTGGTAAGGACGCGTAGGCCTACTCACTCTTGAACCTTTTAGATTAGGGTAAAGGTTGGTAACATTGCGATACGAGTAATATTGTGATAGTTATTTTTGAGAATTTATTACAATTTTACTGAGCGAGAGAAGGACCGGTTTTGTGCAGAAACATGTCCACGGACACTCTCTTAATACGTTGACGCAAAGAAACGATCTTCCTCTTACTTATTTACTTACTGGCTTTTAAGGAACCCGGAGGTTTATTGCCGCCCTCACATAAGCCCGCCATTGGTCCCTATCCTGAGCAAGATTAATCCAGTCTCTACCATCATATCCCACCTCTCTCAAATCCATTTTAATATCATCTTCCAATCTACGTCTCGGCATCACCAAAGGTCTTTTTCCCTCCGGCCTCCCAACTAACACTTTGCTGTGGTCGTGCCGGAGAATCAGTCCCATTCCGAGGCTTATTGTTAGGTTTCGTAACAAGCTGTTTTTTACGGTGACGAGTTTTAGCCCTTCGCCCAACCCCCAAGCTGGAGGACCATCCCTTATCGGCTGTCCGCGACTGCTTATTCAATATATTCGCAGCTACCCTCCAAGATCTCATTATAACACAAGATCTCATCATAACAATTTACTCATTATACCCTACCACAAGACATCTTTATATTCTTCATCTTATACAGTTTCAGTTGCTAGAAATTGGAACTCGCTTGCGAGTGATGTAAGGGGTTGTTGGACAATAACTTCATTTAGGTCAAAATTACATAAATTCGTACTTAACAGATTAATTGCTGATTAATATTTGTTACCTATAATGAAACTAACATCTGTCCATTATTATTATTATCATTAATTTCTCTAAATAGATTTACAAAACCTCTAATGGCAATTACATTAATATTCTCATTATAGAAATATATTTTAGATTTATATATATATATTTTTTTTTTCTCCTGTAACATAGTCCTAGTAAGCTTATATTAAATTAATTTTCATCATTTTACTAGCTATCTCAAATCTTAAGTTAATTATAATTGATTGAATTAAATTAGCTCATAAATTAAGTTACTACTTTACCTTATAGGTTGATCTAAATTTAAATAAATATGTAGTCCACTAGTCTTTAAAACTTAACTGAAGAATATAGCTGGAGAACCTTTTAAGTGTAGTGTAAATATTTGTAATTTAAATATGTATTGTATTGATTAAGGCTGGTTGAGTGGAAGAGAAGGCCTTATGGCCTTAACTGTGCCAGCGAAAATAAAACATTATTATTATTATTATTATTATTATTATTATTATTATTATTATTATTATATATCTGGAGGCCGTCTCCTCTATCCGCAACCTGAGGACGCGCCATGCCGTGGTGATAGGGACCCATAATACATGGCCGATTTTCCTCTTGCTCAGTAAAATTGTAATAAATTCTCCAAAAGAACAATATTACTAACCTTTACCCGACTTGTTTTCTCCATAATTGATTGATTGATTGATTTATTACTCCCGGAGAATTAACCTTTTCCGACAGGGTTTTGGGTTTCTCAGATGGTTTGTATTTACCACGGCTCCACAATACCACCTACGCCCCCTGTAAACGGATCCTAACTTGAAAGGGATATGGAGCTCTAGAGTGTAATAATTTCCCGCGCTTGCTCTATTTATGAACTTCATAGTGTGCCTGCAATTCTGCTTTTATGCTACACGCATCACTATAGTGGCGGAGAAGTTGCCGCTATGACACGGCGAACATGACACGGTGTCAAGGCAACATCTTGGCACATTTCCCAGGACGACGACGTCTTTTGTTTTACTCTCCTTGCAGAGATAATTAAGTTTGAGTCTGTTTGACAATGCCAAGGGTTTATATTACTCCTCACCCCCACACGTTCCCATCCCGTACGTATGAAATTGCATGCACACGACGTTTGTGATTGTCTCCATTACACTCTGATACGCAACGGAGCGGAAATCATAGTCGTCTGTTTCTCATCAGATCATTATTGACATCCCTCTCGCGAGACAGTTAGCAGTAACAATGGCAAAAATGATGAGCTGTAGACTGGCTTCTTCTGCTTGCTAGTAAATTAGCCTTGTATACAGGTTTGTAAAGCGTGGAGCGCGGTACTAGATTGGCATTATGATATTGGGGCGGAAAAAGCTCATTTCAGGATTTTGAACAAACTCCATCCAGTAGTTTATGTACATATAGACTGCATTTAAAAAGGCTTTCTCATTTAGAGGAATACTGACAACGAATCTTTCAGTAAAATTGTCGGAATCGATTTCAAGCAGAGAATCTCAATATTCTTGTGTGTCTGCACTTAAAAAAAAAAAAAAAAAAAAAAAAAAATAATAATAATAATAATAATAATAATGATAATACTTACTGGCTCATTGCCGCCCTCATATGAGCCTGCCATCGGTCCCTATCCTGTGCAAGATTAATCCAGTCTCTATCATCATATCCCACCTCCCTCAAATCCTTTTTAATATTATCTTCCCATTTCAAAACATACAGAGGTGAGCCTGCCTGGAGAGAAATAAAAAATAGGTTGCAGCCGCCAAATTACTCTTCAAGGAACTACCACTCATATAAATTGAGGGAAAGAAGGCAGAGGACGGACACTGGAAAGTTTTCTTTTCTCAATCGTACTATCAGGGACTGGAATGCTTTACCTGCAGACTTACTAAAGGCTTTACCAACAACCAAAAATGCATTTAAAAATAGGCTTAAGGACCTTACTAATAGACGGTAATTATACACAGTATTTAAAGGGTGTAAATGATATGTTGTTATTGAAGTGTTGTATCAGTGAAGAATTATGTTGTGTCAGTGAAGTGTGTTGTATCAATGAAGAAGTATGTCGTATCAGTGAAGTGTGCTGTGTAAGTGAAACGTGTTCCTGTCAGTGAAGCTTTATAGTTTATAGTGGCAGTGCAAAGAATTTGAACAGTGAAATGTTTTTGAAATGTTAGTGAAATCAGGATAGAATCAGTGAAATGTGTCGTAATTCCAGTGCAGTGAGTGAGTTGACAGCGAAATGAGTGTAATGTTGAAAGCTACTTGTGCAGATATGAACATATCATACTCGTGGGTTTTAGTTCGATCTTAGTTTTAAGATAAAAATTAGAATATTTCAAATGTTATTTTAAGTGATCGTTTCATTTAATTTAGTATATTCCCTGTTGTTGTTGTTATTATTATTATTATTATTATTATTATTATTAATTGTATTTTTAATTAATAAGTTTATTATTGTCATTATTGAGTGTAATTAGTTACCACTGCCACCGGGTATATACCCATTGCAGTGTGAATAAATACATACATACATACATACATACATACATACATACATACATACATACATACGTCTCGGCCTCCCCAAAGGTCTTCTTCCTCCGGTCTCCCAACTAACACTCTACATGCATTTCTGGATTCGCCCATACGTGCTACATGCCCTGCCCATCTCAAACGTCTGAATTTAATGTTCCTAATTATATCAGGTGAAGAATACACATCACTAATAATAATAATAATAATAATAATAATAATAATTTATTTGTTTAATCTGGCAGAGCTAAGGCCAGTAGACTTTCTTTTCCGCCTAGCCAGACTCTAATTCAATTAGGTTTGCAGCAATTATAATATTAATATATAGACCATACAACATAAAAGTGAGTAGAAATAGTGAATAATAAAAGTAAAGTAAATAATGAAAGTTAGATAAGTAGTGTTAATGAAGCAATAATAAACATTGATAAGAATTAATAGTAATAGTAATAATAATGCCGCACTTCGATTATTGTGACGTTTTGTTAAGTGACCTAAGTTCTGAACTGTCAGTCAAGTTACAGCGAGCTCAGAATGTGTGCTTCAGATACGTGTGCAACATCCGATGATATGATCACATATCACCGTCCTTCGCAAGTCTTTCGTGGCTCCGACTTAAAGAACGCAGAACTTTACACTCTTTGTCTTTACTCTCTCGAATTCTGCACACCTTAACACCAAATTACCTTTCGTCTCATTTCTCTTATCTATACTCTAACCACGACGTAAATACCAGATCACTTATCTGTGGCACGCTAAGTATACCTCTTCATAGAACATCTCGTTATTAATCCTCTTTTACAGTATCCACTTCGCGTCATTGGAATTCCTTGTCACAAAGTATTAGGGGCTGCAAGACAATAAACACCTTTAAAAACAGCTTAAAACACAACCTTATTAGCATTTCACTCCAATCATACTGATTTAAACTATAACTGACTACATTGTTACTTCTTTCTTTAGATATCATCCTGATTGTGCTGTATTTTCAAAATTGTCTCATAATAACCTCTTTCTATTATCTAATATTATTTGAAATATATTAACATTCTATGTATTTTAGCTTAATTCTGCTACACAGTTTATTTCAGTGTTTAATTAATAGTTCATAGTATTTTGTTGTTTAATTCCTAAATAACTCTTGTATACATGTAACTCTAATCTAAATCAAATTGTTGAATTCTTTGTAAGTTCATGCATATGTATGTATTTTTTGCTGGTTGAGTGGAAGAGAAGGCCTTACGGCCTTAACTCTGCCAGCTAAAATAAATTATTATTATTATTATTATTATTATTATTATTATTAACAATAATAATAATAATAATTAATAATGAGGTAAATTATATATTCATCCTGTAATATACAAAACAATTAAACATTGAGGGAATCGAAAGAACTATTATTGTTAACAAGAATTGTTAGAAAAATATTTCCTTAGTCTAGTCTTAAATTGATTTGATGTCTGACAGTCCGTGACATTGCTCGGTAGGGAATTCCAAAGTCGAGAAACAACTGCACTGAATGAAGATGAGTATAAAGATGTTCAGTGGGAGGGAATAGATAATATTGATCATTGCTATGATCGTGTGTCTAGATTATGGTCATTCATTTACTTAGTGTTCTCCCTAAGGGCAGCTCTTTCACTGCAATCTCAGGTTTCTCCAATCTTTCCTATTTTCTGTCTTCCTCTTTGTCTCCTCATATGATCCATATATCTTAATGTCGTCAATCATTTGATATCTTCTTCTGCCCCGAACTCTTCTCCCGTTCACCATTTCTTCCAGTGAATCCTTCAGTAGGCAGTTTTTTCGTACCTAATGACCCAACCAATAGCTAACAGGGAAAACGTAAGGAAGAATACAACAAATGGAATGTAATACAATAATAAAAAGACAGATACTTAATTTACATAAAATCCCCAATAAAAAGGCTGTGATAATAAATTCATCTGGTGATCAAGAGGAAAAAAAGTGAAGGAAAAAAATATATATACATATATTACAAAACTTTCGCAGAGAAAGGGGCTTCTAATTGAAGGGAATTTGAATAGAAAAAGGGAAATTTTAGTTTATTTTTGAAACTATATAATGTCCGACAGTCTTTGATATATTGTGGTAGAGAATTTCAGAGATGAGCTGCATACGCGGTGAAAGATGAAGAGTAGGAGGTTGTTCTGTGTTTAGGAAAGGAGAGTGTGATATGGTGTTGTGAGCGAGTATCTATTTCGAGATCTGAGGACAAATGCTGAAAACGAGAAGCTAAGTAGCTAGGGTAAGAGTTTTGAAGAATATTGGAGAATTAAGTGAGAGAGTGAATAGTTCTTCGCTCTTTGAGACGGACCCACGACAGGATATTTAGTGAAGGTGTGATACGATCAGATCTACGGACGTTGCAAATAAATCGAACACATGCATTATGAACACGCTGTAGTCTGTCTGCCAGTCTCGTGTTAAGGTCAGTGTAGAGAGTGTCACAGTAATCAAAATGAGTCATCAAGAGCGACTGTGCTAAATTCTTCTTGAGAACCAACGGAAGGAAGTTTCGGATTATTTTTAGTGTGTGAATTTTCATAAAAATTATTTTATATGTGTGTGTGTGTGTGTGTGTGTGTGTGTGTGTGTGTGTGTGTGTGTGTGTGTGTGTGTGTGTGTGAGTGATTTGAGTATTCCAACTTAAGTTTTTGTCCATATAAATTCCTAGATTTTTTACGTTATCACTGTAAGGGATAATAGTTTCATTCATTTTAACAGGAGATGAGTCACCTGTGTTTAATTTACTTAACAGTTCGTTGATGTCCCATTGTAATTGCCTGTGATTTCTCTGAGTTCAATTTTAGTCCAAATTTTTTCATTCACGAAATAATTCACTTCACTTCATTTATTGCGTAATTTAGTGCCGGTATAAGTGCAGAGATATATATTTGTAAGTCGTCAGCAAATAGGATATGTCTACAGTTTACACAGTTTAAATGTTTATATCAAATACATTAATTCTTATTCCTTCCATCATAAACTTCCAGAGGAAAACATTTTAAGGCTTAAATAAATCTACATAATTACTCCGAGGAATGTTCTGAGGATTAACTCCCGTACCTTTGATGAGGAAGCATTAGATGACAAAGTTACAGACATAATAGCCTCACAGTTACTCTGTGCACCGCAAATCTCCAATAAGCATCCAGGATTTGAACACTGCTTCCTTTGATATGTAACAGTCTATTCATTAGTTACTGTTACTTAGAAAGCAGGACGATAGGGTGATTATAAGTGATGATGATGATGATGATAATAATAATAGTAATAATAGTAATAATAATATATTGTTACATTAATAATATTAGGCCTACTACCTATTATTATTTCCTTGGCTGTACAGAAAAGTACAGACTGATTATTTAGTCATAACAGCTCAGCAACGCGAAAGAGAGGAAGTAATAGGAGTAGTGGGGATAGCGGAGTAGAGACAAGGGCGAGCGGTCGGTAAAGGAATGCAGTACAGCTTAACTGTACTAGAAACATACCGCTCTACCGCACGCATGACATCCGATCTTTCCGAAGGCAAGCGAGTGACTAACCCAAACACCCCTTGGCGTAACTAAATGGACTCGCCTGACCCAGGCGCACATCTCCGGCGACTGTCAGGACTAAATAATCGTACTGTACTTCGGACTAAAATCTGATGTCAGTACACGTATTGTGTGATGTAGAATGATATTGCTTCATAAAACACAATTTAATATACCAGTTGCTCTCCTTACATAATTTAATAATAATAATAATAATAATAATAATAATAATAATAATGATGATGATGATAATGATAATGATAATGATTATGGTTTATTTAACCTTTAAGATCTTCCTTTAAAAATTTAACAGCTTGATGCTTCTGTCAATGTTTCAAGTAAAAAGGTCCGATTATCTGCCACCAGTTATTCCAACCCGTACATTAATGCTACATTAATGCTACTATATAATTGTTGGTGTCTTGTTCCAGAAACTATTCGTTGTTTTCAGTCGCCATTTGGAATAATCAGTAGATTCTCTTTTTTTATGAGGCCTACAGGTTTAATAAACATTTCAAGTTCCAGGACGCGGTAGATTTCCCAAAAGCTTACTGAGAAAAAAATAAAAACTCATACATATATAGTGTTCTGTCCAAGAGCAGGTCTTTCACTGCAAACCCAGCATTCTCCAGTTTTTCCTATTTTCTGCCTTCTTCTTAGTCTTCGCATATGATACATATATCTTAGTCGTCTGTCATCTCATATCTTCTTCTGCCTCAAACTCTTCCTATTCCTTCCAGCGCATCCTTCAGTAGGCAGTTTCTTCTCAGCCAGTGACACAACCATTTCCTTTTTCTCTTTCTGATCAGTTTCAGCATCATTCTCTCTTCATCCACTCTTTCGAACACAGTTTCATTTCTTATTCTATCTGTCCGCTTCACACATTCCATTCTTCTTCATACCCACATTTAAAATGCTTCTAGTCATTTTCCTTCACTTCGTCGTAATGTCCATATTTCTGTCCCATACATTGCCACCCACCACACAAAGCACTTACATGACCAATTAATGTAAGAACTCAACCACATGAAATAATACTTATGGCTTTTGGGGTTTCGTAACAAGCTGTTTTTTACGGTGATGAGTTGTTAGCCCTTCGTCCAACCCTCTAGCTGCTACAATAGTACTTGCAATTAAAAAATCGAAATTGACAATATATTTACATTAACTCGTTTGTTTTTTAAGTTCTTTATTCTGTTACTTATTTTAATTGGTTAATTAACGACGCTGTATCAACTACGAGGTTATTTAGCGTCGATGGAATTGGTGATGGCGAGATGATATTTGGCGAGATGAGGCCAAGGATTGGCCATAGATTACCTGACATTTGCCTTATGGTTGGGGAAAACCTCGAAAGAAACTAATTCTTTATTCTATCCCCAAAAGTTTCCCACATATTAGTTAACACACTGTATGTTTAAATAATTACAAAATAAAAGTAAATGTTAAAAATAAAAAATCGTGAAACCGAGATGAAATATCATATGTAGTCGCAAGAAATTAACGGGATATTAAACAATTTAGACTAAAAAGTTGAAGATATTAAATTTAATAAATCTATATTGGCTTTGAAACTCATCTTAAACCTTTGTGGATAAATATAGAGAGGCTAAAGAAGCGGTAAAATTGCGGAAGTCTGAACAGATTTCCTTTACCAAAACCGTAAATGTATATGATATTGCAGTAACCGGGTCAATGAAAATCAAGGTGGGAAATTCACGGATAGGCCTATCTCAGCTACATGTAGTCGCCCAAAATGACCTCTCGAATACTAAACCGGGATGTTTGCCCACTACACCGTGAGGCGTGGTGAGTTTCCTAGCAACAAGACTCTTCCACGGAAACACGGGGAGGGGGGTCACTGACACTACAGTTTAGCCCACTTTGATAAGATTGAGCAGTGTGGTGATGGACGCGAGATACTACTTAGTTCATTTTACATAGCGAGTTCGGACGCTGTAACTTTTCTATCCATTGCAATGAATCTTTTGCTTCTTGATTGTTGTTTCATGATGTAAATTAAGTGTAAGTTAGCCCTTTTGCTTTTTTCGCTGTACTGATTGTCGTTTTATATTGTGATATTGATCGTACACTCGTCCGCAAGTTCGCTCTTTCATCTTATCGATTGCTGTTGCATGGAGTGAGTTCAGACGCAAGTTTGCCCGCTCATCTAGTTTTTATTTTCGTATTATTGATTACCATTTTGTACAGTGAAATCAGTTGCAAGTTTGCCCGCTCATCTAGTTTTTATTTTCGAATTATTGATTACCATTTTGTACAGTGAAATCAGTCGCAATTTGCCCGCTCATCTAGTTTTTATTTTCGTATTATTGATTACCATTTTGTACAGTGAAATCAGTCGCAATTTGCCCGCTCATCTAGTTTTTATTTTCGTATTATTGATTACCATTTTTGTACAGTGAAATCAGTCGTAAGTTTGCCCGCTCATCTAGTTTTTATTTGCGTATTATTGATTACCATTTTGTACAGTGAAATCAGTCGTAAGTTTGCCCGCTCATCTAGTTTTTATTTTCGTATTATTTATTACCATTTTGTACAGTGAGATCAGTCGCAAGTTTGCCCGCTCATCTAGTTTTTATTTTCGTATTATTGATTACCATTTTGTACAGTGAAATCAGTCGCAAGTTTGCCCGCTCATCTAGTTTATATTTTCGTATTATTGATTACCATTTTGTACAGTGAGATCAGTCGCAAGTTTGCCCGCTCATCTAGTTTTTATTTTCGTATTATTGATTACCATTTTGTACAGTGAAATCAGTCGCAAGTTTGCCCGCTCATCTAGTTTATATTTTCGTATTATTGATTACCATTTTGTACAGTGAAATCAGTCGCAAGTTTGCCCGCTCATCTAGTTTATATTTTCGTATTATTGATTACCATTGTGTACAGTGAAATCAGTCGCAAGTTTGCCCGCTCATCTAGTTTTTATTTTCGTATTATTGATTAGCATTTTGTACAGTGAGTTCAGTCGCAAGTTTTCCCGCTCATCTAGTTTATATTTTCGTATTATTGATTAGCATTTTGTACAGTGAGTTCAGTCGCAAGTTTTCCCGCTCATCTAGTTTTAATTTGCATATTATAGATTAGCATTTTGTACAGTGAGTTCAGTCGCAAGTTTGCCCGCTCATCTAGTTTTTATTTTCGTATTATTGATTACCATTTTGTACAGTGAAATCAGTCGCAAGTTTGCCCGCTAATCTAGTTTTTATTTTCGTATTATTGATTACCATTTTGTACAGTGAAATCAGTCGCAAGTTTGCCCGCTCATCTAGTTTTTATTTTCGAATTATTGATTATCATTTTGTACAGTGAAATCAGTCGTAAGTTTGCCCGCTCATCTAGTTTTTATTTTCGTATTATTGATTACCATTTTTGTACAGTGAAATCAGTCGTAAGTTTGCCCGCTCATCTAGTTTTTATTTTCGTATTATTGATTACCATTTTGTACAGTGAAATCAGTCGTAAGTTTGCCCGCTCATCTAGTTTTTATTTTCGTATTATTTATTACCATTTTGTACAGTGAGATCAGTCGCAAGTTTGCCCGCTCATCTAGTTTTTATTTTCGTATTATTGATTACCATTTTGTACAGTGAAATCAGTCGCAAGTTTGTCCGCTCATCTAGTTTATATTTTCGTATTATTGATTACCATTTTGTACAGTGAGATCAGTCGCAAGTTTGCCAGCTCATCTAGTTTATATTTTCGTATTATTGATTACCATTTTGTACAGTGAAATCAGTCGCAAGTTTTCCCGCTCATCTAGTTTATATTTTCGTATTATTGGTTACCATTTTGTACAGTGAAATCAGTCGCAAGTTTGCCCGCTCATCTAGTTTTTATTTTCGTATTATTGATTACCATTTTGTACAGTGAAATCAGTCGCAAGTTTGCCCGCTCATCTAGTTTTTATTTTCGTATTATTGATTACCATTTTGTACAGTGAAATCATTCGCAAGTTTGCCCGCTCATCTAGTTTTTATTTTTGTATTTTTGATTACCATTTTGTACAGTGAAATCAGTCGTAAGTTTGCCCGCTCATCTAGTTTTTATTTTCGTATTATTGATTACCATTTTGTACAGTGAAATCAGTCGTAAGTTTGCCCGCTCATCTAGTTTTTATTTTCGTATTATTTATTACCATTTTGTACAGTGAGATCAGTCGCAAGTTTGCCCGCTCATCTAGTTTTTATTTTCGTATTATTGATTACCATTTTGTACAGTGAAATCATTCGCAAGTTTGCCCGCTCATCTAGTTTTTATTTTTGTATTTTTGATTACCATTTTGTACAGTGAAATCAGTCGTAAGTTTGCCCGCTCATCTAGTTTTTATTTTCGTATTATTGATTACCATTTTGTACAGTGAAATCAGTCGTAAGTTTGCCCGCTCATCTAGTTTTTATTTTCGTATTATTGATTACCATTTTGTACAGTGAAATCAGTCGCAAGTTTGCCCGCTCATCTAGTTTTTATTTTCGTATTATTGATTACCATTTTGTACAGTGAAATCAGTCGCAAGTTTGCCCGCTCATCTAGTTTATATTTTCGTATTATTGATTACCATTTTGTACAGTGAGATCAGTCGCAAGTTTGCCCGCTCATCTAGTTTTTATTTTCGTATTATTGATTACCATTTTGTACAGTGAAATCAGTCGCAAGTTTGCCCGCTCATCTAGTTTATATTTTCGTATTATTGATTACCATTTTGTACAGTGAAATCAGTCGTAAGTTTGCCCGCTCATCTAGTTTTTATTTTCGTATTATTGATTACCATTTTGTACAGTGAAATCAGTCGTAAGTTGGCCTGCACATCTAGTTTTAGTTTTCTTCTATTGATTATAGTTTTATGGAGTGAGTTCAGTAGTAAGTTTATCGAATTTCGACCAGCTTTTTCGTACCTTTATCGTGAGTTGGCAGATCTGTGGACAATGGACCTAAAATTGACCCCTGCGGAATACCATGTTTAATATTTTTAAATTCTGAGTAAGTAACTTCGTGACTATTTGGTACATTTATTTCTACTTTTTGTTTTCTATTTAATAAGTACCATATAAACCAACCCAACGTCTCATCTTTAATACCATAAAACTTCAAGGTTTACTAATATATTATGGTTTGCACAATCAAATGCTTTAGTCAAGTCACTAGTACACAAATCTAGTTTCCTTTGTAGTTTATTAATCCGCAAAATACACTTACAAGATTCTCCAGCAATATTCTTCAGTTAAGTTTTACTGACTAGTACATGTTTATTTAATTTGAGATGAAACCTATAAGAAAAAGTAATAACTTAATTTATGAGCTAATGTAATTCAATTCAGTTTATATGCAATATGTAAAGAATTATTATTAACTTGAGATAGTTAGTTGGTTAAAATGATGATAATTAATTTAATAGAAGTAAATAGCATATAGAAAATGATTGCAGATAACACATGAATTATATATCACTGTAAATAAATTGCATACCGGTAGGTTAATGCTTGAATACGTAGTTTACTCCATGGATGTTTTCACGTTCAGCCACGACTAATAGTAGCGCTCAGAGCAACAACCGGAAGTCATCAGAAATGATTTTCACGCTTACGTCTTTCTTGCAAATCTCCACGCCAATAAATTAATTTAGAAAGAGTGCAGGTATAATAAGATATTTAGTTATTTCCTCATATCACATAGTGGTGCGCGACACTGATAGATCGTTACTTATAGGGTAAGTA
Source organism: Periplaneta americana (assembly GCA_025594305.2). Classification (NCBI taxonomy): domain Eukaryota; kingdom Metazoa; phylum Arthropoda; class Insecta; order Blattodea; family Blattidae; genus Periplaneta; species Periplaneta americana. The sequence continues at coordinate 135,497,349 of JAJSOF020000013.1, read as the reverse complement.
AATATATAAAAGTTGATTTTATGTATTTACTTACCGCATGTGTGTTGTAAGTTTAACTTACAAGGCCTATCAACAACATCGGTAAGGTTAATATTAATATTAGAGGAGAAAAATTCGCTCCGGCGCCGGGGATCGAACCCGAGTCCTTGGTTCTACGTACCGAGCGCTCTTACCATTGAGCTAGGCCGGAGCGAATTTTTCTCCTCTAATATTAATTTATTTTATTTTATTTTTATTTTAAATCACTACCAACAGAAGCAGGCTTCCAATTACAGGTGGCTTACATAGATATATAAACAAAATACATAATAAGAGAAAAAAACAACAAAACAAACAACACAAACGAATGAAAGAAAATACATAATGGTAATAGATGCTGGAATATAATATTACAGTTAATATAGTGCCAAATGTCAATATAATGATGCAAAATTATTTAAAAACTAGAGTAAAACATTATAATACACTTCTTCATAAGTTAAATATCTAAGGAAATACAATTATTTTTAATATTGTATGAAATTTTTCAATTAAACTGAAATCCAATTGAGAATCACAGTTTAAAGACAGAGAATTGTAAGTATTACACATAACAAACAACGGAGAGTTCTTGAAGAAAACAGTTCTAGGAATAGGAATAATAAAAGGTTGCCTGTGACGTAATTGTTACCATAACAGATATACCTTATTTTATTTCAAGGAGTGCAGTTCGGTGATTCCTTTGAACACCCATTTACAGCTTTATGACTTTCTACATAACAGCTCTGACAATTCCATCCTGTCCCCTAATCCCAACATTGCACAGTTGTCACAATCCTGATGACCTTCGAAATTATGCAGTGAAACTGACGGGATTCTTGGAATTCGGAAACGATGCGGCAACTCTGCCTCCACGTGGATTTGACGGGCACCTGTCAATTCTTCTGAACGAGGGTTGTGATTGGTTACTAACAAGAGAAGACAAGATTTCCGTCATAGTAAGGAAGACATTTATTTATGACAACCAATTAGTAGGGGGCAGTAGAAGGTCTGTCGGCAAAGTCCTTTCTATGAAACTGCACTCCATGAAAAAAATAAAATATATATTCTGTAGGACCAAAAAAAAAATAATAATAATCTTTAGTAAAATCGGTAAGGTTGTTAAAACACGATCGGCCAAAAAGATTATCTGCAATGCTGGTGCACAAAAATAAAGTATGTTTTCTGTGTCTTGGAGGTAAAGAAATATAACTTCTTTCTCTCGTTTCCGCGGATTCAGTCAAAATTTATTAGGGATCTTTCCACGAAAATTAAAATGTACTATTGTTGCTATTTTTTTCGTACTTATAATTGATTTATTCTCATAGTTTCTATGCCAATAAATGGAATTCTTTACATATATTAAACCACGGATAAAAGTTTGCCGAGAAAATATGGAGTTAATTGGTTGTCTGGAAACAAAAACAGAAACAAGTACGTTTCCAGACTGTACACGAGATCAGCAATTAATTATTACTTTCTTTGAAAGTCTTCTTAATTAGAAGCTTTTGATAAAGCGCTAATATAGCAATGCTGATTAGCAGAAGATAAATTACAGAAAACCTTCTCTGGAGAATGTTTTATAGACAAATCTCACAAGATCTGTAAGAGATGAAGAGCTTTGATGATAAATCACCACCTAACTACAGAGTGATTTATATAGAACTGACACATTTCTTTCATTAATTGTTTCAAATCGAATTGTGCTAGCGACAACTTATTATACCTAAAATGTAGAGGAATTTTGGGAGATTATTTACCTCTATAGGAAATGTTGTCCGGCGTTGTCAAATCCGGAGATCTCGGTGGCCACAGATTCCTGGAAAAAATTCGGTCGTCACATAACCGGATAAATGAACCATGTGATGGACAATATGGCAGGATTTTGCACAATGAACGTCTGAAACCAACGACAATAATTCAATATTTTATCTTTATCTGGTTCCTGTAGCTGATGAACAACCGTAACCCTATATGACTTAGGCTCTCTGACACATTGAGTAGGTGTACCCTGTCTCCTGCGACAAACGTCTTAATGATTTTTTTGAGTGACTGCTCCAGTCGTGCTCTTACGTCAACAACAACCGTGGGAAGCCTAGATAAACGATGCTTTCCCTTTTCACTCACCAGAGATCCAGTTGTTTCCAATTTGTTTACCAGTCCCAGTATTATGTTTCTTTTGGGAGGATTGCGAACACCAAATTCTCTCTGGTATGCCCTTTGAGTAGCTGTAATTGAATTTGTAATCCAGTATTGCTTCACAAGGAAGAGTCGTTGATTTAATGTGTACTGCATTTTCAAGTTGATACAAAATGTCGAAAACAGCTGCCAACAATAGGAATAAAACATAAACATCTGCGCATCTAGTGACTTACTGTCGTTGGTTTCAGACGTTCATTGTGCAAAATCCTGCCATATTGTCCATCACATGGTTCACAGATGAAGCATGGTTCCATTTATCCGGTTATGTGACGACCGAATAATTTCCAGGAACCTGTGGCCACCGAGATCTCCGGATTTGACAACGCCGGACAACATTTGCTATAGAGGTAAATAATCTCCCAAAATTCATCTACATTTTAGGTATAATAAGTTGTCGCTAGCGCAATTCGTTTTGAAACAATTAATGAAAGAAATGTGTCAGTTCTATATAAATCACTCTGTAATATACGGAAAGTCCCGCCTTTTCGTACAATACCTTGCGTTGCTGTACTTACATTCTCCCTCGAAGACGTGGTGTTGACTATATGGAAAAATTTTACAATGTGTGAATTGTCGAGGATAACAGGTATAATTAAATTCTCATACTTAGCAGTGACTGTTGGGTTCCCAGTGATTATTTTTTAAGCCGGCCCAAATGAACCTGGTCTCGTGCCTTATTTTAAAAAGCCACCGCTGTGGAGAATTTTGTGCTCTCTGCGAGACCACATGGCGCTGGTACAGAGCCAACACCTCCACCTCCCCACCCCCCACAATCCGACAGCGGAGGACCGTTTATTAATTCCAGCTTGTTTCTTAATCCGATTACAGATTTCGAGTTTGGAATAAATGCCGCTATCAACAAACCTGGGAACATCGACCCGCCTCTTACTAAAGGTAAGCGAAGAGAAAACATAATATATTTTATATATTTTATTGTTTTACCCTATTGTTATGTCATACCATTAATTATGTCTGTGCTTAAAATTAAGGCAACAAACACACAATTGGTACAGTCGTAAGTTTAAAGTATAAAGTAATTGCATCACGCTGTTTTTTTTTCTGAAATTAGGACGAAAACAAACCATATTTCACCATAAATGGAATGTTTATATTTCATATCGACATAGCATAACGCTACGGATACCAATTCTTAAAAGAAGTGCGCCAAAGACTAATATAATCGCCTTCTATTATGTTACACTATCATCATAAAATGCCATGGAATAGCATACATAAAATTGAGAAAATTATAACTTTACACCATATGAAGTGGAATTGAGTAGCTCTTAGCGTCACATGGAAACATTTAGTTGGGGAGCGAAAAATTGTACCACTATCTAGAGAAGTCACTATACCTAAATTTGGGCCTGTTGTCAACAGTGCACTAATGTATTTACCAGCCCCATGAAATATTAGAACTTGATGAAATTTTGGACCACTATAAGGATTATGTTTGGTACTAATACAATTTGTGACAGATCACTTTTTAGCAAAACAAATTAGATATCGCTTTCAATTTATAATTTTAATATTGCCTTTTTTTTCTCTTCAAGTTTCAATTGGAATACTGCTTCATTCGATGAAATGTTCTTCTTTTCAATGCTGTTTTTTCTTAGTGTGGAAAATAAGTGAAAATGTGATGGGGGATGGAAATTTGGCGAATATGGGAATTGTTAATCATTTCAGACAACTTCTTGAAGCAACGTAAACAGTGATTTGTGAACGGGTGCATTGTCTCTCAAGAACAGCACATCTTCAGAAATTTTGGTTATTATGGTTACTAGAGAAGAAAAATTCGCTCCGGCGCCGGGGATCGAACCCGGGTCCTTGTTTCTACGTACAAAGTGCTCTAACCACTGAGCTACGCCGAAGCTCAATGCACAGCACCCGATAGAATCCCACGCCTCTGGTGTTTTCCCTTTGTGGCCTGACTCCAAGTTCGACATATATTAAGTAAATTGCCATTATACAAGGAGCGTACTCAATTGAGTGACTTGATGGCCGGGATTCTACAGTATTATGCACTGTTGTGCGAAGAATCTACGTAAAGATTACCGTAACAGATATATTCTGCAGGACCAAAAATTAATCTTTACGTATATTTAAAAATTTTACCAAGACGTTTCTCCAAATTCTTTCGTGAAACTTAGTTACTTACTTTTACTTTTGAGGGCCTCTCCACTTTTGAGTGGTTACCCTTTATTCCCATTTTCCATCTGCGTCTGTCATTCCATCCCTGCTCATTTAGTCCCCTATCATTCATCATCCTCAATATTTCAGCCCTCCATGAATTTCTAGGCCTTTCTCGTTTCCTTCTACCAGCTGGAGACCACTGAAGTAGCACGTTTGGCCACCTCCCCTCATCCATCCTCCTTATATGACCATACCACTGAGGTTGTCTATTCTCAATTCTTGCAATCACCGATTCTTCCATGTTCATTATCCTTCTAACATCCTCGTTTCTTCTCTTTTCCAGCCTGGATATTCTAGCACCTCTCCTTATGCCGTCCATTTCAACTGCCTGTATCTTACTTTTTTGGCCTTCCGATAGACTCCAACCTTCAGCCCCATATGTCAATATACTTTCCACTATAACCTCAAGAATTCTCTTTTTTGTTTGCATTGTTATTGTCCTGCTTCATAGCACTCCATTCAACATCTTTATTGCTCCTCTACCCTGCATTATCCTATAATCTATATCCGCTTTACAATTTCCAGTCTCATGCAAAACCGACCCCAAATGAAACTTAGTTAATAGTAAAAAAATAATACGATTTTTTTCATTTTTTTTTTTTTGCCTTGCTGTAAGTAGTCTGCCTTAATTATGCCTTCTTTGTCCCATTGAGAACCATTTTTGTTGATTTTTTTTTAAGGAAAAAGGGAAGTATTTCCATTCTTTTGATTGTTCTATTCTTTGTCTGTGGATCGTATTGATGGATCCATGTTTCGTGCATAGCCAACACTACGATCCAAGAAGTTAGAGGAACCCTCTTCAGAAGGACGGCAAAGAGACTTGAAAATTGGCATGACTCAGGAAAATTATAACATGCACGACATCATAATATATTCTGTAGTGATCACAGAAACAATTCTCCCAACGCACTGTTCGTCTTTGATTTCAATTCTTACTTTCTTAAATTCCAGAATCTAAGTTTTACCTCAGCGTATGAAGGACAACGTCTCCTGAATGCATCCACCATCTCCGCATAAATTTCCTTGCAGGACAGTCCTTTCAAAAATAGGTACATTATCACAGCCCTTACTCAGTTTTATCAAAATTGAATTTTTCACCTGGCACAACCTCTATAAAAATTCACAACATAGAATCCGCTAAACTTTTCATCGCAGACATGGAGTAACTATTTATCAAACAGACTATTGTTGGACCTTAGTTCGTGATGTACCTGATGCCCAGTGTGAAATAAAATGCAAAAAAAGAAAGTTATAATCTTCTGAAAAGTGAATATTTAACCTTATTATCATTATATAATGCAGTATTTTGAATATATATGAATTCGAAAATTTCTCAAAAACTGGAACCAACAACTAATTTTTATTGTCATATTCGTATTCAGGAGGCCCAAATTATATAGAAAACATATATCACATGCCCGGCGCAAAAAAAAAAAAAAAAAAAAACTTAAAATTTGTTGCGCAGTGTAATCTATGTGGATTATTTTATTGTTGTAGTGTAAGATAACATTACTAAGTTTTCATACTTTCCTTGTATGTCTTATATTTTGTACTGTCAGCTACACTTTTGTAGAGTATTTTACTTTTACATTTTCTACCCGTGTAAAATATCTCAAACATGGTGATTAGAAGGTATTCTTGTTAGCTACATGTATATATTTCTTGTATTGCTCTATGAAATCCACTATCTTACATAATGCAATTTGATTTCTGTATTCGTCTAAGTTAGCGAAGAGACAGGCGTAATTGAATATATGTATAAAATGTATGTTGTATAAGTACATTACATTTGTGATGTTCTGCTTATTTTTTTAAAATTGAATTTTGGTGTTTATAGTTTTGGCTTGTCTATGTTTCGTATATTTCTGTGTAGATTTGCTGCACTTCTGTAACTTATATTTACCATGCTGCTTTTTTTCTCGGTGAAGTTATTCTCGTGGGAGGCAAGCTGGATTCGGTTCAGAACAGCTGTGGCTCTTCATTATGACGCGTGGGAGTGACTCCAGGACGAACACTAATTCAAAATTCTTGTCACATATTCACGCCCCTCTTTCTAACTGGTTCGTAAACTTTGGGAAACGTGTTATTCACACTTCGCCTGCATCTAGTTACAGCAAAGGGAAGTTTTCTGTTACAGAAACCAACGAATGATGGCTTCAATTAGACTGACGTATAACATTGAATCTAATTAGGTAGAATAGTCAAAATTAGTCTTTGTAGGATTTCCATTTTATACTATTAAACCTATTACAACGCTGAGTGTTTGTTGACGTACCCGGATACTCTAATGTTGATGCAAACTCCACATATTGCTGTGGCTACTTGCTCTTTACCTAGATTTAGATTACGAAATTAAAAAGATGAGTAACCTTTGTTCGTTCGTGCTCGCTGTGTGTTTTGGTTTCACGAAGCAGACTCCGCGACAACAGTGCAACTTAATTTTCGTACTCAGTGTCGTAAAGATTCTCCACGTAGACCTACAATTTACTTTTGGCACAGGATTTTTGTTGAGACTGGTTGTTTTGTGCGATATGACAAATCTCCAGATCGCCCGCGAACTTCTGGTGATGTTGTTGAACAAGTCAGGTAGAGCTTTACCTGTACTACCAAAAAATCAACGAGACATGCCTCTCGTGAGAAAATTATAGTCTACCACACGTGACGGTTAGGCGAGTACTACGAAAACGTAGTAATAAGTGATAGAGGTGTATCAAGATATGCTCTAAATGTTCCTCATTCCGCAAATTTACGAAGATCAAGATGGACTCATTCACTTCAAACAAGATAGGGCACCACCTCACTACCATCAAGAGGTTCGTGGACTACTTAATCGGCGTTTACCAGGCCGTTGGATTGGTCGTGCGGGGCCAGCTGCATGGCCACCTCGCTCTCCAGATCTGCGACAAGTTTTCCGTTGTGTAACTTTCTCCATTCTCCTGCAACTTCATCCCTCTTAGCCTCAAATATTTTCCTAAGTACCCTATTCTCAAACACCCTTAACTTCTGTTCTCTCAAAGTGAGTCCAAGTTTCACAACCATACAGAACAACAGGTATCGGATAACTGTTTTATAAATTATAACTTTCAGCTTTTTGAGAGCAGACTGAATGACAGAATCTTCTCAAACAAATAAAAACAGGCATTCCCATATTTATTCTGCATTTAATTTTCTCTCGTGTGTCATTTATATTTGTTACTGTTGCTCTAAGATATTTGAATTTTTCCACCTCTTCAAAGGATAAATTTCCAATTTTTATATTTCCATTTCGTACAATATTATGGTCACGAGACACAATCATATGCTTTGTCTTCTCGGGATTTACTTCCAAATCTATTTCTTTACTTGCTTCAAGTAAAATTCCCGTGTTTTCTCTAATAGTTTGTGGGTTTTCTCATAACATATTCACGTCCGCATAGACAAGCAGCTGATGTAACCCATTCAATTCCAAACCCTCTCTGTTATCCTGGACTTTCCTAATGGCATACTCTAGAGCAAAGTTAAAAAGTAAAGGTGATAGTGCATCTCCTTGCTTTAGCCCGCAGTGAATTGGAAAAGCATCCGACAGAAACTGGCCTATACGGACTCTGCTCTTTCACCGATACACATTTTAATTAATCGAACTACTTTCTTGGGAATACCAAATTCAATAAGAATACAGGGTGTGACAGTAAACTTTGTTTTTTTTTTAAATAACGCCTGGTATTAAAATTTACATATTCCGAATCTCCATAAAACTGTACATACGAATGTGTAGACATTTTACCAACACACCTGTTTCATGTTCACTGTTGATATGAGATGGATCTGATCAGTCATTTAGCTGTGAGAAGGACGATGGACTGTTTTCGTGATAGACTAAGACTTTGTTTGGATGTGAATGGTCCTCATTTTGAGCATCTGTTGTAAAGTTTGGTTAGTAATAGTATTTTTGTTTAAATTTATGGTCTACTCAACATGATTTTACATACTTATTTGTCTCAAGTTTGAAGTTGACAAGACAAGTTTAATAAATAACGTAGGTGGTTAAGACATGAACCAGGTGAATGGGTAAAATTTTTACACATTCATATGTAACATTAATGGTGATTCGGAATATGTAAATTTTAATATAATGTATGTATTTCAAAAACGTTCTAGTAATTGTTTACTGACATCATTATATTTCATTCGCACCATTCCGAAATATATTAACTTGTACGAACTGAATCTATATATATATATATATATATATATATATATATATATATATATATTTCAGAATAAAACAAAACACATACTACAATAAACAACAGCTATTACACGAAAGCCATGACCTGCAGGATTGCTGACATAGTTAGAGTTCAAATTCAATTGGTTATTAAAAACTTCAAGACTTACTGATTCTGCGGTGTGTAATTTTCTGAGTACAGCTGTGTATTGGATATTGAAATCTACAAAACTTGAAGTGATTTGATGACATTATTACCTTTAGAAATGAAATATTATTATAGTTAATGGCATGATGTGACTATTTTTTATTAATTATACATATTAATGCTATATTGATGATATGAAAGTGAAACGTTTGGGGTTATATAAGTAGATGTAGAGAATATCTTAAATTAGATCTTCATTTCTATAATTTACTGAGTGGGAGCTATTATGTATATAAAACTACAAAACTTACGTAAGATAATAATATTGTTATTAAAAATCAAATATTCTTATAGTTATTAATCAAGTGGGAGTTGGGTCTTTTTCATATACTTAATGGCGGTGTGGTGTAGATATTTATATGCGTCATTCTCTTCAGTAGTGGCTCGAGAGAGCTCAAAAATTGGAGTTCCTAAGGAAAGACGGTATTACTTACTGATAAAATAAGAGCCCTACAAAATTTCGTAGTCTCTCGATAATTTCAGCAAGATCTCTTAGCAGGAAAAAATGATTTTACCTCCACATTTCAAGCTCTACGTGCAGCAGCTATACCAAAATGCTATGTCTATTGTTCGAAAGTATAGCAAACCTGACTTTTACAGTCCACAATGACCTGAAATAGCTATTGCTTTACTTCCACATGAAATACCCACTGATCGCCCTGACATTGTTACTTGCGTTTTCGAGTTGAAACTCAAGATATATAGGATACATAGGTTCAACAAAACTATATGGCATAGAAACCATTCAGAGGAAGTATGTTTCATTATTATGGAAGCAAATAACTTTCAAAATGTCTGGTATTTTCCATTGAAAATAAATCTGAAAAAGTTTTATTTGAACGTCTAATGAACTTAATTTGCAGCATTTGCTGCACAAGCCTCTAGTATGAATATAAACCTCCCGATAGATAGACGGACAGACAGAGGATATGGTATTAATTATGCCGAAAATGTGTATTTTCTCGAAAATATCAAAACTAATTTTTTTGCAATAACACATCTTACTTAATTGGGTTCCAATATGACAATTCGAGACATAGATGGATCTCATAAAAACTATAAAGCTATAATACGTTTTAAAAACGTAAGGAAAAAGGAAATTGGAAAAGCCAAATAAATGTGGACAGATTCATTCTTTCATAAATCGAAACTGGCCGTAAAGCCTGAACGTGGAGGTTGATCAAGAAGATGACTTCGATTGTGTGGGCGTGAAGGAGATTAAAATGTATTGCCGCAAGTAGCACACTCTGAAGGTCCACACTTTTCGTTTCGGTGGCAATAGAGAATTATCATAATGGAACTGGGCCTCCCCGTGCTTCTATTTCCCGCAAGTTCTTTTTCCCAACTTCTTCTTACACGAGTTCCGTCCTAAATGACAGGTTATTCAATTCTCCCTTGATCTGCTCCAATCTGTTTCGTTCGTATTTCAGGTCCAATTTCTTTCTGCCCTTCTCTTCTTTTCCTCAGCTACTTGTGACTCCAACTCTTCACAGACCTTATTACTTGTTTTCCCGGTGGACGTCGGTTTAATATTTCCATCCCCTTTTCTTTCTCTGGCTATCCTTGACTTAAATTGGTAAAGTGTGTCGATTTTTCTTTTATTTTTACTTTTATGCCTTCGTTTGTTATTATCGTTTATTCTAGACTTCTGCTTACTCGTCTCTTCTTCACCTTTCTCCTCTTAGCTTCATACTTTTCTCGTGTCTTATTATTTCTAATCTCTTAAATAATATCTATCATTCTATTTCCTTCCTTCTTACTTGTACGTTTTCCAGTCTTTCTTCTTTTCTGGTTTCATATGTTACTTCCTTTTCATTACGTAACGTATTTAATTATGTATCATATTTAGTCAATATTTCATTATACAGTATGCAAACTCCCTAATCTGCATGACAACGATTTTATAATGAATTATTGCTTTTAATATTAGGCCTACTACTTTTGCTATGTTTCAATGTACATTTCACTTCTGGTAGTGTGAAAGATAAGGCCTCATGGCCTTAACTATAAAAAATAAATAAATAAATAGAAGAGTGAGACAATGAGTAAATGAGTGAGTGAATAAGTAAATGAGTGAATGAATGAGAAAATTAGTGAGTGAATGAGTAAATGAGTAAGTAGGTAAATGAGTGAGTAAGTAAGTAAATGAGTGAGTAAGTAAGTGAGTAAGTAAATAAATGAGTACTTACTTACTTACTGGCTTTTAAGGAACCCGGAGGTTCATTGCCGCCCTCACATAAGCCCGCTATTGGTCCCTATCCTGAGCAAGATTAATCCATTCTCTACCATCATATCCCACCTCGCTCAAATCCATTTTAATATTATCTTCCCATCTACGTCTCGGCCTCCCCAAAGGTCTTTTTCCCTCCGGCCTCCCAACTGACACTCTACATGCATTTCTGGATTCGCCCATACGTGCTACATGCCCTGCCCATCTCAAACGTCTGGATTTAATGTTCCTAATTATGTCAGGTGAAGGATACAATGCGTACAGCTCTGCGTTGTGTAACTTTCTCCATTCTCCTGTAACTTCATTCCTCTTAGTCCCAAATATTTTCCTAAGAATCTTATTCTCAAACACTCTCAAACTCTGTTCCTCTCTCAAAGTGAGAGTCCAAGTTTCACAGCCATACAAAACAACCGGTATTATAACTGTTTTATAAATTCTAACTTTCAGATTTTTTGACAGCAGACTGGATGACAAAAGCTTCTCAACCGAATAATAATAGGCATTTCCCATATTTATTCTGCGTTTAATTTCCTCCCGAGTGTCATTTATATTTGTTACTGTTGTTGCAAGATATTTGAATTTTTCGACCTCTTCGAAGGATAAATCTCTAACTTTTATAGTTCCATTTCGGAGTAAGTAAATAAATAAGTAAATAAATGAGTAAGTAAGTAAATGAGTAATTGAGTAAATGAATGAGTGACTGAGCGAGTGAGTGAGTGAACGAGTAAATGAGTGAGTGAACGAGTGAATGAGTGAATGAACGAGTGAGTGAACGAATGAATGAGTGAAAGAGTGAATGAGTGAGTGAACGTGTGAATGAATGAGTGAACGAGTGATTGAGTGAATGAACGAGTAAATAAATAAATAAATAAATAAATAAATAAATAAATAAATAAATAAATAAATAAATACATAAATAAATAAATAAATAAATAAATAAATAAATAAATAAAATAGATATACAGGCAGATACGCAGAGACAGATAACACTCACAATCCATTTTTCTTCTTCCGATTTGTTTTCTTCTGTTCATCGTCCTCTGCTTCGCCCTTTCCTTCATTTTACGTTCTTTCGAATCTTCTTTTGAATTCCCCCTTTTTCTCCATTTTCTCTTCTTCTTCCTCAGCATTCGTTCTTTCCTTCTAATTTTTCCTTTTCGTTATTACTTCTTGAATTTCCCTCTTTTTTCTGTTCATATTATGTTTGTCTCCTTTTGTATAACTCCTTTCTCCTTACCTATTTATTCTCAATTTCATAGATTTGTATAAGGAGCAAAGAACCCCCCAGATTCTTGCTTACCTGACGGTGATATGACTACTTATACAGAGTGAACCGTAAGTAATGTCATTAATTTCAAGGGGCTATTGTTTGAAATATTTGCTCGTTTTAAATTTATTTTCGAAATAAAAATTGTTTTGTATGAAGAATTTCACAGCGTGTTTTGGGAAGGGCATTTATTTAATTTACAATATGCTCAGTCAATTGAAGAAGCAGAGTATTTTGATAATAAATCGTTCAAAGAATTTAAGTTTTGTCCTACAATGTGCAGAAATCTGATCTGAAGAATTGAAACTTTTCGTTCTGAAAAGAAATTTCAAAATGTTGCATATTTAAATGACAAAACTAAAATTCTTTCAATCATTTATTATCATAATACACTGTTCTCTTAAATTGACTCAGCATATTGAGAATTAAATAAAGGCTTTTCCAAAAACACGTTATGAAATATTTAATATAAAATAATTTTTATCTCGGAAAGGAAGCAAAAACGAGCAAAATTGTATTAAATTTTTTTGTTTCAAATATGTCAAAGGAAATTAATGACATTACTTATGGTTCACTTTGTGTATGAGGTATGGTGGATTGCCAGCTGAGGTATGGAGTGCGGATTTGATGGCTGGAGAGGAATGTTTAGTGCGGTGGATGACGGAACCGGCTTAGTCGAACATCACAGTGTGAGTCACGGTACACAAAGAGCTCTTTAGGCTGAAGTACTTGAGGATGCTTCATGCCTCTTTCATTAAGCCTCTTTATACCTCTAGATTGTCAGCATATTATTAGACCTTCGATTACTGTAACTTAACACAGGATAAAATCAATCGTGAGTCTTCTGATTTTGTAATAAAATTTCTGTCGCTATAATTTTCGTGAAGGACTACTTTATAAAAGACTTCGGGTCTTTAGGCTCGAATAGGATATGTTGCAATAATTTTACATGAAAATCCCTAAATGTATCCAAAACGAGACACACTCGAGCGATGGTATTGTCTAAAATTAGGTGCATTAAAGAACATATGGGCTATTACATATGAAATCGATCAGCAAAAAACCTCGCATTTGTTTAATACGCTAATTTTTTCCCTATTTACACAAGGTGCTGAGGAGAGTGCATTTTCAAAAATATACTATCGAAAGTCAAACGGTTTTCGTACTATTGAGCGACAAATTTAGCGTATTTTAGAAAAACAAGCCTCTTTCAGCGCTCGAAACTCTGGAACCGTTTACTGCAAAACCTTGAACGGGAGCTCATTTTGAAGCTGACATTTGTTAGGTTATGATAAGAAGTAATCCTTATTTTTATTGTATACAGAGAGACAGATAATCTGATTTTACTTACTTTTAGGCTTTTTGACAATTTGTAAAAACGTAAAAAATATTGAGAAAAAACCTTGCATTATTAAGAGGGATTCGGCATTGTTTGCTTAGTGTCACGGCAATAAGTTTCGAGGGTATTAAATACATTATTTTCACACGCCTAGACTTGAACGGTGCAGTACCGCACGCACTGGCCGAGAGCTGAAGATAAGCGAGCATTGGGCGTCATTTTACTCCTGTGTTTATGAAAACCTGTGATAAAGCTAGCACAACCATGCGCTGCTAGACGATACATCACGTGTTTGTCTCCTGGTCTTGCTTGTCTCGGCTACCTCCCGTCTCACAGTCAGCTGGTTAGTTCACGCACGTACTATTTATTTTCTTTATTTGATATTTTCAATACTTTCGTATCAACGGTGCACCAGTAAAAATATGTGTTTATTTGCACTTTCAATGCGGAATCTAACCATATATTTTAAAAATTTTTTTTCGTGGGCAAAGGCGTCTTAATGAAGAAAAATCTAAATTTCTCCATTTCCATAAAAAGTAAGAAAAACTGTTCACATGTTAATATAGGCCTAAACTTTAATTTCTCAGCATCAAAGTAAACCAAGATTTTGATCATTGGGTGAAAGGGTTTCGGAGACACAACAGTTTAAAGTTGCTAATTTTATGAAAATACGATAAATTTAAATATTTTAAATTTAAACACTATGAAGTTCTGGTACCTCAAACTTTGCACAAAGCATTGTATCACAGTTGTCAACGGACAGAAAAAGTTTCATTGTATTTAAGAATTGCAAGCTCAATTTTCTCTATATTTCGGTCGATTTGAGATGGAATAGCCCGTATGTTTACATCTACGCTAAACGCTAAACGAGCCTAAAAATCCGAAGTATAATAAAATATGAAACTGTGAAATTAGATTAAACTTAGAGACTAGCAGTAGTCGGCCTTGGCCCGCTAAAGGTGTGTGTGTATGTGTGTGTCATAATCTCAGTGCACCTAGTTGATCTATTCACCCCATTCCACCCTCAATAATAATAGATGCCGTATTTCAGCAGTTTCCCCATCTAATCATTTATTTATCACCACCTCCTCTCGTTTGCATGCCGAAGGCTGAAAGAGAGGTAGAGGCCCCGGAAATCGATGGTGTCCCCCGGTATGAATGGAGGGAATAATTTACTTGAAACTAGGAATTTAGTGACGTCATTACATTAAGTCACGACGTTAACCCCGAGGAAATTTGCGTCAGTAGTTCTTAATATATAATCTTGGTTCCGTGTCTACATCTTCGAGGTACGAGGATCGCACCAAATTCGAGGTCAAAGGAAGAGGTACGCAGATGTACCAACGTCACCTGGAATGGAATGAACAAGTGAATCATACTTCTAAAAAAATATTTTCGATTATTCACTCATTGAAGCGACTGAAGCACTTTCTTCCTGATAAACTAAAATAAATCATTGTACAAACACTCGTGATGCCACACTTCGACTACTGCGATGTTATATTAAGTAACCTAAATACAAATTTGAGCAGCAGGCTACAACGTGTGCATAATGCGTGCGTCCGTTACATTTGCAATATTCGTAAGTATGATCATGTTTCCCCGTCTTTCCAAACTCTGTCTTGGTTAAGAATAAGCGATCGACGAGCCCTGCATTCTCTTATTTCAAATTCTGCTCACCGCTACCCCAATCTACTTGGCTTCTCGTTTTCAAAACTTATCCGTATAACATCAGCTAAGAATATTATATAAAACTTCTATCTTAACCGAATCATGTGCCTTTTTTAAGTCTATGAATAACTGATGTAGGCCTACTGTGCCCTTATATTCCCATTTTTTCTCCAATATTTGTCGAATACAAAAAATCTGATCAATTGTCGATCTATTATGCCTAAAATGACGTTGATGATCTCCAATAATTTCATCTACTGTACACATGGAGTTAATTTTCTCAAAAGAGTTTTGGACAAAATTTTGTATGATGTCAACGAAAGCGATATTCCTCGAAATTTACTACATTTAGTCTTTTTCCCCTTCTTAAATAAATGTTCATCTTCCCTCTTGCTTAAAAAAGTCCTTTGTACAGACACTTACATTTCCCTATTTTGACTATGCTGACATTTTACTGACTGACCATTCCAGCGACAACAAAACGAAACTTCAACGTGCTCATAATTTGTGTGTACATTTTGTAAACAATGTTCGTAAATATGATCATATTACCTCATCCATGGAAGCAATAGGTTAGCTTAAACTAGATAAGAAAATAAATTTACATTCACTTCTCTCTCTCTTCGAAATCTTCAACTCTTCTATTCCTTCGTACCTGTCATCTCGCTTCACTTACCTTTCTTCCTACCATAATCTGAACACACGCTCTCGTCATGAAACAATACTAACAATACCATCCCATCGCACCTCCTCATACTCATCCTCTTTCACAATAGCCCTGCCAAGACCCTAGACTTCGCTACCTGCTAGCATCAGGGACTGTCGAAATAAAATTGAATTCAAACGCAAACTTACTAGGCACTTGTCAGCAATTGAAACTCGTTTAGGCATGGTTTCTTGTAAATAGTTTCCTTAATCTATCACAAAATATTTCAATATCCGGTAATTTCATCACTATACAATTTTGTTATTCTAGGTTTAATTTGTAATTCAGTAAATACAAACTATTCTTTGTTTTTCTATGGTAAATTTTCTAGCTTTCATTAGTCAGGTAATCTTTTAGTATTTTGATTTTTATTGTAATTGTAATTGTAAATTTAATACGGCCTTATCTCTATGTGGTTAAATAAATAAATACCCAACTGATACTAAATATAGGTACAGTTATGGACTTCTTCCTTTGTTCTGGTACAATTTCCTTTCCCAAATAGCAAATATAAGCTTATAAATTTAACTAGATAATGCGCTTCCACCTTGTTGTATTAATTAATTCTGCTGGAATTTGATCAATATCTGGAAACTTGTACTTTTGCAGCTCTTTTATCGCAATTTCGACTTTAGGAAGTGTGGGTTCGACCCGATCATTTATATTTGACATATGTAGGTACATTTAAAGTAGTTGCCAGAAGTATTTTTTTTTCCATCTGTTCAGAATGGAATGAGAGTCTGCAAGCAACATATTCATAAAACATTCTACTCTGGAGCCATAATGGGCGAGGAGACAAAACACAGCGCTACTTGATTTACAACTTAATGAACAAGTGGGGAAGGACAGGACATTAGCTACACGAAAATATATTCATGGCAATACACGCTCCGGGGATCAGCGGTGCGCCATGAATATAATGTTGCTCTTACGACGACAAATATATTTTATAGAAATCAGAAACACGACGAAGGACGTAGAGAAAAATAACATGGATTTACTTAGCACATACGCAACTTTCTCTTTGAGTTACAGCATTCTTCCGTTCATAATGTATGTTAGTTCGTTACTCCGTGTATAAAACAGTTTTCTACATTACGTGTTGTACCAGAAAATTACACGTAAAATACGTACAGGTAATTTACTCGCCCAACCCTGCACATAACACATGGATATACATAGGTAAGTATGTACGTTTTAAATGATATTCTTATTGAATTTGGTATTCCCAAGAAACTAGTTCGATTAATTAAAATATGTCCCAGTGAAAGGTACAGCAGAGTTCGTATAGGTCAGTTTCTGTCAGATGTGTTTCCAATTCACTGTGGGCTAAAGCAAGGAGATGCACTGTCACCTTTACTTTTCAACTTTGCTCTAGAATATGCCATTAGGAAAGTCCAGGATAACAGAGAGGGTTTGGAATTGAACAGGTTACATCAGGTTCTTGTCTATGCGAATGACGTGAATATGTTAGGAGAAAATCCACAAACGATTAGGGAAAACACGGGAATTTTACTGGAAGCAAGTAAAGAGAGAGATTTGGAAGTAAATCCCGAAAAGACAAAGTATATGATTATGTCTCGTGACGAGAATATTGTACGAAATGGAAATATAAAAATTGGGAAATTTATCTTTTGAAGAGGTGGAGAAGTTCAAATATCTTGGAGCAACAGTAACAAATATAAATGATACTCGGGAGGAAATTAAACGCAGAATAAATATGGGAAATGCCTGTTATTATTCGGTTGAGAAGCTTTTATCATCCAGTCTGTTGTCAAAAAATCTGAAAGTTAGAATTTATAAAACAGTTATAGCACCAGTTATTCTTTATGGTTGTGAAACTTGGACTCTCACTTTGAGAGAGGAACATAGGTTAAGGGAGTTTGAGAATAAGGTGCTTAGGAAAATATTTGGGGCTAAGAGGGATGAACTTACAGGACAATGGAGAAAGTTACACAACACAGAACTGCACGCATTGTATTCTTCACCTGACATAATTAGGAACATTAAATCCAGACGTTTGAGATGGGCTGGGCATGTAGCACATATGAACGAATCCAGAAATGCATATAGAGTGTTAGTTGGGAGGCCGGAAGGAAAAAGACCTTTAGGAAGGCCGAGACGTAGATGGGAAGATAATATTAAAATGGATTTGAGCGAGGTGGGATATGATGATAGAGACTGGATTAATCTTGCACAGGATAGGGACCAATGGCGGGCTTATGTGAGGGCGGCAATGAAATTCCGGGTTCCTTAAAAGCCAGTAAGTAAGTATGTACGTATGCAAGAATTAACTACGAGTGAAAAATTCTCTTATACCTTCAATATTACACTACTGCGATATGCATGTAATTGTCATAAGAGGGAATAATTGTAGTTGGAAGAGCGTAGTTAAGCAATCCGCGAGAAAAGCATGAAGTGTGTTGGTTGTTGTAGAAAACAAAGGCGCATCTGTAAGTAACGGATGGGGTCTACTTCCTAGGTGTGAGAGAGAGGCGCGATACTCTCGCAAAGGTTATAATACCCTATCGACTTTCCGAGCGCACAACATGCCATATCCGTTGTTTCAGACAAAGCGAGAGAGTACTTGTTTCCGGTGTGTCGATACGGGAGCAGAAAAAGAAATACCCAATCTGTTTAGGCAAACGCCTTCTCATCCAATCTCCTACTCTCCTGTTTCCCTCGAAACCCTTTGGGTAGATTGTCTGAAATTAATGGAAGCATAATCCTTATTCTAAAAGAAAATATCGGATTAAAAGATCATAACACGCATCTGTTTCATATACAGCTAAATAGGCTAATGAACAGACGGGCGAAAGAATAAAAACAGAACAATACACGGTGAATAGAATAGAGAATATGAGCAAAATGCGTCCAGTAGTTCGAAGAAAATGCTGTACGCAAATGGTTAGATACATATAGAGATCTTTTCTTATGGGACTCGAATACTGAAAGCAATTTTCTTGAGAATCTCGAATTATATCTTTGCAACATCACAATACCTTCTCTGTCCTTGCAACGGGAGGTTACTACAGAAGTTTTCAATACGCTAATAGTTTACAAGTGAAACTATAAGTGCGCTTCTCTTTTGTAAGTGGAAACTGACGTGAGCCAATCTTTCATAAGTGAAAATAGATATGCTCTACTCTTTTATAAATGAAAAACAGACATGCATCAATTTTTTATAAGTTAAAACACTTATGTGACACTATTTTATAACTTAAAACAGGCATGTGACACTGTTATAAGTTAAAATACATTGATATGTTACTGTTTTATAACTTAAAACGAAAAATAGACACGGTTCTACAAATTAAAACAGACATGCTCCACTGTTTTGTAACTTAAAACAGACATGTGACACTGTTTTATAACTTAAAAAGACATGTGGCACATATGTGACACTGTTTTATAACTTAAAACAGACATGTGACACTGTTTCATAACTTAAAACAGACATGTGAGACTGTGTTGTAACCTAAAAAGACATGTGGCACATATGTGACACTGTTTTATAACTTAAAAGAGACATGTGACACTGTTTTATAACTTAAAAAGACATGTGGCACATATGTGACACTGTTTTATAACTTAAAAGAGACATGTGACACTGTTTTATAACTTAAAAAGACATGTGGCACATATGTGACACTGTTTCATAACTTAAAATAGACATGTGACACTGTTTTATAACTTAAAAAGACATGTGGCACATATGTGACACTGTTTCATAACTTAAAACAGACATGTGACACTGTGTTGTAACTTAAAAAGACATGTGGCACATATGTGACACTGTTTCATAACTTAAAAGAGATATGTGACACTGTTTTATAACTTAAAAATACATGTGGCACATATGTGACACTATTTCATAACTTAAAAGAGATATGTGACACTGTTTTATAACTTAAAAAGACATGTGGCACATATGTGACACTGTTTTATAACTTAAAACAGACATTGACACTGTTTTATAACTTAAAAAGACATGTGGCACATATGTGACACTGTTTCATAACTTAAAAGAGATATGTGACACTGTTTTATAACTTAAAAAGACATGTGGCACATATGTGACACTGTTTCATAACTTAAAAGAGATATGTGACACTGTTTTATAACTTAAAAGACATGTGGCACATATGTGACACTGTTTCATAACTTAAAAGAGATATGTGACACTGTTTTATAACTTAAAAAGACATGTGGCACATATGTGACACTGTTTCATAACTTAAAAGAGATATGTGACACTGTTTTATAACTTAAAAAGACATGTGGCACATATGTGACACTGTTTCATAACTTAAAAGAGATATGTGACACTGTTTTATAACTTAAAAAGACATGTGGCACATATGTGACACTGTTTCATAACTTAAAAGAGATATGTGACACTGTTTTATAACTTAAAAAGACATGTGGCACATATGTGACACTGTTTTATAACTTAAAACAGACATTGACACTGTTTTATAACTTAAAAAGACATGTGGCACATATGTGACACTGTTTCATAACTTAAAAGAGATATGTGACACTGTTTTATAACTTAAAAAGACATGTGGCACATATGTGACACTGTTTCATAACTTAAAAGAGATATGTGACACTGTTTTATAACTTAAAAAGACATGTGACACTGTTATAAGTTAAAATATGTCACTGTTTTATAGCTCGAAACAAACAATAGACACTCTTCTATAAGTTAAAACAGACATGTGCCATGGTTTTATAATTTAAAAAGACTTGTGACACTTCTATAAGTTAAAAAAGATATGTGACACTGTTATAAGTTAAAACAGACATGTGTCACTGTTTCATAACTTAAAACAGACATGTGTCACTGTTTTATAATTTAAAATAGACATGCGACACTGTTCTATAAGTTATTTTCTTTTGCAATAGAAAAGTTTACTGGCTCCAAATGATTGTCCCATAGCAGTGTTCAGTAGGCAATACGAGTATGGCTATGTTAATAATAAACTGTTTCATTTAAGAATACAGTTAATTATAATAACGATTTTCTAGTGTTAATATGAAAAACTAAGTGGTATATTCTTAAGTGATACAAAGTGTGTAATCAAGAATGTACGCCACCCATTTATAACTGAAAACGAATATGTTCTACGGCACCTGCTCATTTCCGTTCGTGTATACCTCAATAAGGTGTTTCCACTACGTTGGATTGGTCGTGGGTCACACATCTTACCAGCTTCTCTCTACTGGCCACCTCTCAGCCCTGACCTCACAACCTGTGACATTGCGCTGTGGGGTTTTATCGAGAGCATTGTTGCACAGAAACAGTACGACACCACTGATGAATTGAAAGACGTCGTGCTACTCGCTTTCCAACAGATCACACCAGCAATGCTGTGGCGAATGTCACACCGAACCTGGCGACGCATTATTTTGTGTGAGGAGAATGATGGGGGACATACTGACTCTTTGGACTCTTAGGACACACAGTTAGTGTAAAGTTGATGCATGTCTGCATTATGACCGGAATTACATAGTTTGTACAGGGTGATCCGTTTGGATATGGATAAAATAAAAACACCGTAAAACATTTACTACTGAACTTTATTTGTCGAAACTTCGTGCATACAACACACAAAGTCGGGAGATTCCTCTGAGGTCAACATGACCCCCATTGCGCACCCTGCACAACTCATAACGGTGATGCAACATAAGAGGGGCCATAAGAGGGGTGATTTGCTGAAAAGCTTAAGTAATTTTTACTCTCAGATCATATATGTTCCTGGGTTTTTTGTGAATAGACAATGCCTTTAACAAAACGCCACACGAAGAAGTCAGGAGGGGTTAGACCTGGGGAGTTTCGGGACCAAGCCAAGAGATAGCTGCTTCTCGCACTGGGTTTTGCCTGCGACCTCCTGCATTTTTTTTAAACACAGAACCTGTTTCTACAAATATTCGATACCACAACACTATGGAATCGTATTTAGGTACATTACACACACCATACTCACGTAGAAATTCCCTTTGAACTCTTTTAACACTCTCAAATTTAACATGCCAAAGAACACATTGTGCCCGCTGTTGATTTGTAGTAGCCATTTTAATCATCTACGATTTTCATTTGCCCTTTCAGATTGTTTTTAAATTTTTTTAGTTGGTTATTTAATGAAGCTGTATCAACTACGAGGTTATTTAGCGTCGATGAGATAGGTGATAGCGAGGTGTTATTTGGCGAGATGAAGCAGAGGATTCACCATAGATTACCTGGAATTCACCTTACGGTTGGGGAAAACCTCGGAAAAAACCCAACCAAATAATCAGTCCAAGGAGAAATCGAACCCGCGCCCGAGCGCAACTTCAGACCGGGAGGCAAGTGCCTTAACCGACTGAGCCACTCCGGTAACTCTTTCAGATTATGAAATGTTGGTTGTCGTATATGGAAATTCCCTTCTTGTAATCATAATATAACCAGCAATAAATTTTTCCTACTATCATAATAGTTCTATAATAATAAATTAATATTATCCATACCTAAACGGATCATACTGTATATTTGAAGTACGGTATTTATAAGGAGGGAGTGACGGAACTCTGTGTCCACCATGTACTGTGATGTTCTCTTTGTCGGCCATTTTGTAAGACCATAAAGTAGTGAAATGAGACATAATATGAAATAAAAACATTTACTTTTTTTAATGAGTAATTTTACAACGCTATGTCAACATCTCAGGTTATTTAGCGTCTGAGTGAAGTGAAGGTGATAATGCTGGTGAGACGATCCCGGGGTCCAGCACCGATAGTTACCCAGCATTTGCTCATAGTGGGTTGAGGGAAACCCCTAAAAGAAACCTCAATCAGGTAACTTTCCCCAACCGGTATTCGAACCCGGGCCACTTGGTTTCACGGCCAGACTCGCTAGCCGCTACTCCACAGGTGTGGACAATATTTACTTAATACCCCTTGTATATTAACGTAGTGCATTCAACTCTTCTAGTCGTGCATCTCTTGTCCTAATCATGGAACTTGTAGGCCTATGTAATTCCGAAGCGTTGGAATATTGAGTTCCAGGTATACCCAAAATCTGTTTATGATGAAATCGATTTATTTTTACTGTTTTTTGTGTTTATTAATTAAAATACTTAAGCTGACAGAATCAGGAAAAGTAGCTTTAAACAGGAATAACATTCAAGAATTAACTTTCTTCGAAACGCATAAAATATGGAGGAGGGAGTATTGTATGAGCCATCTTCATGAAACAGATTTTTGTAATATATATGCCTAGTCTCATACAATAAAATGATCGCTCTAAAATTGGTACTCAGTGAAATCTGTGGAAATGGAATTACATGATATATTTTTTAATGATTATTTCTGATCAAATAATATGATGTTTGTAACATTTTTTATTCAGCAAAAAATATATATAATAGTAAAAAGCAACATCCAGACAAAAATATGAGTTCTGACTCTGAAATTACCTTCACCGCATATTCCATTCTATTCCTACTTCTGCCGAGACGTTTCTCTTGTTTTCATTCTCTTTTTCTGGTGTTGTGAAATTCCATATACGCTGCCTACTACCCCTGTTGCAACTGAAATGTCGCCCGCCTTGCATCTAAACGACCACTGTAATGGAAAGATATTTGTTTTTCATAATATTCCGGTCTTTGGTTCCTTTGTTTCTGAATAAAGACGCGCAGTTTGGTATTAAGAGCTTTAGAGCGTACTTAGTTTTTAGAATCAACATATTCCGTATAATTTCCATACATCTGTGTAGAGTTTTGTACTACTTAACATGGTCCTTAATAAGGAAAATAATATAAAAGCCAAATAGGCAAATTGCATTGTAATAATTACTCTCTCTTTCTTATTCACGATATAATCTTCTCTTGTACACTTCGATTATAGTCCGTATCAGCTTACTTAATACCCTAAGGATGAAACCTAACCATTTTTCTCCCATTACTACATATGCTAGTGGATTATGGTGATTTTCTAGTTTTAAGGTTGAATTTTCTTTGGCCAACTGAGAAATACTACAACTGGTAGTGATTTTCTAAGTGTTATGTTGGCAGCAGTAACAGCCGGTGACAGTAGTGAAATTTTATGAAATTAAAGTTTCTCTAGATTTCTGAGCTGATTACTGGAATTAATATTTGAGGAGAAAAATTCGCTCCGGTGCCGGGGATCGAACCCGGGTCCATGGTTCTACGTACCAAGCGCTCTGACCACTGAGCTACGCCGAATTCAATCCACAGCACCGGATCGAACCTTCCTCCTTCAGTGTTTCCCTTTGTGGGCTGACTCCAAGTTAGGCATATATGTTGACGTATATGTCTAGTGTCAGCTGCCAAGTGTCATAGCTAGCAGTGCATCATAACTGCGGAATCCCGGCCAAATAAGTCACTCAACTGAGTGCGCTCCTAGTATAATGGCAGTTGACACTAGACATATACGTCAACATATATGCTTAACTTGGAGTCAGGCCACAAAGGGAAACACTAAAGGAGGAAGGTTCGATCCGGTGCTGTGGATTGAATTCGGCGTAGCTCAGTAGTCAGAGCGCTTGGTACGTAGAACCAAGGAGCCGGGTCCGATCCCCGGCGCCGGGGCGAATTTTTCTCCTCAAATATTAGTTGTCAACATTACAGAGATTATTCTGTAGGACAAATTAATAAATCCATAATATGATTACTGGAAGCCAGTAAAATTTGAACATACTAATATCAGTAACTAATATTAATACATAACAGTAGGGTAAAGTTGCCTATTTCCGTGTACTCCTAATCCCGTGATACTTTTTTAAAATCGAATGTCAGTCAAAACTTTGCCATTCGACCATAGCGCCAGACAACTGTCTCGAAAGAGTACATCTTTCGCCTAATTTTGAGACATCGGTGAACTTCGTAGTAAGATACCCAATCCTGTGACATACAGTGAAAGAAACTTATCACGGAATTAGGCAAATTTACCCTAATTTTGTGTTGCGTTGCGTTTACAATTCAAGATTATAGTCGGGTAAGTGTAAATAAATAAATAAGTAAATAAATAAATAAATAAATAAATAATAAAATCAGCTTTATTGTCATAAATACCAAGTGCTATGGACATGGTCAATAAAATGCAATAAAGCCTTATAATAGTGGGTTCTACTAATATTGTAATTAAGAAATTCATTTAAATTATAGAACGGATTGTCTATTAGGCCTAACCATTTATTTTATTCCAGTAGAAAATAAACTAAAACTAACAAAATGGGTGTAAAGGGTGTAAATCCTAGTTAAAATTCACTACATGCCAATTGATTGATTGATTGATTGATTGATTGATTGATTGTTTATACTATACATGGTCATATACATGGATGTACACGTCAATTACATAATAAATAAAAAACACTATAAAATTAAAATCACTACAAGTTAAAATACATTTAAAATAAGTAATATAATCAAGTAGTATTGCATATATCATAACTTGTGATTTAAGAATTCTTTTACTGAATAAAAAGTTGATCAGTTAAAATCTGTTTAACTTTCACTTTAAATTTTGTATAAGGTAAAGTTTGTATCTGCAATGGTAATTTATTAAAATACACAATGCCAGTATAGGCAGGCGATCTTTTATATTTCACAAGTCTATGATTTTTTTATTGAGAACAGATGTGCATTTCGTGTATTATAATTATGATAATCTAGATTCTTATTGTATTTATTCTCATTCTGTTTCAAGAAAATTAGGCATTTGTAAATATAAATGGATGGAAATGTTAAAATGTTGTATTGTTTAAAATAAGGTTTGCATGAGTCAAATCTCTTTAATTTAAAAATGGATGGTATAATTCTTTCTTGTGCAATAAATATCCTATTAACATGTGTAGAGTTACCCCATAAGAAAACGGCATAACTGAGACACACTTCAGTAGGTCTACTTTGTCATTATATCTTCGTTTGCTTAGTTCAACGCGCATAAAAATCTAGAGCATGTCCTGGAAAACCCGAACGTCCTGCAAACCTACTTCCAGCGGCCAAATCGTCGTGTAAAATAGCCGGCTGGACAGACATGGAAGCGAAGCAACTTAGACTACCTGTGCAGCAGCATCCAGAGGACTGGAAAGATAATGCAACCTAGAGACTTTTACGTATTCGCGATGTGGGACTTATCGTTGCCGGAGGCTGGAAACCGGAGTAATGCGAGATGACAGTTTATGAGACAGAGCAGCTGTGGTTGTGCAAGTTGTCGTTTTGCGAGATGCTTGTAGTCGGGAGCTCCAGAATAATTGAATCCGCCGATATAATGGCTTAATTTACACAGCAAATGTGCGAAACCTAAATTAATTTGACTCTACGAGCGGCGAAATGTTTTATAATCCAATCTCCTCCGTCACGAACTTTCTTACTGTGCATTCACTATATAAATATGAATCAGTTTTGTTAAGTCTCCTCGTAAACAATTTTCTCGCATTCGGAGTTAACCGACGACGTGGAAAATGTACGCAATGCGTATATTGTTGAGATCCAGAATGTTTTAGACACAATAGTGTGTAGTATTTCCGTTTCCTGAATTAAGAATAGTTACAGATTATTACAATTGCACGTTTGAAAACGTATACAGTTTTTATTAAAACTGAGCAATTTCACATGTTGAAATGTTCCGCATACGTTGCCGAAGGGAATTTATATTTCAAGTGACAGTGGTGATACAGGCAGATATTAGAAATTGATGCCTATGATATAGTGATACAAATTGGCAAACTTATATGCTGTGATAATAGGATTTGATTATCTTGATGTTAGTGAAAATTGAAACCTGTCACGATAACGTCTGCTTGTTGCGTAATAACGCAAATTTCTATTTACAGTATGTTAACTCGCTTGGACTGGTTATCTGGTTTGGGTTTTCCACAGATTTTTTTCCGTGCGAATGTGAGGTAATCACATGGCGAAAACTCGACCTCTTCTCTTTAAAGTGAATCTCGCTATCACTAATTCCCTCGAAGCACACTTAATCCGCCATGACTTAAATACAGAATGATGTGATAATTAAATAAATAAATAAATAAATAAATAAATAAATAAATAAATAAATAAATAAATAAATAAATAAATAAATAAATAGATAAATAGGTAGATAAATAAATAAATAAATAAATAAATGAGTGAGTAAATAAAAAATTAATGAATACACGAATGATTACATGAATTAATGAATACATGAATGACTAAATGAATGAATATATGAATGAATGAATAAATAAATTAATACATGAATGAATGCACTAATGAATAAATGAATGCATGAGTGAATGAATAAATGAATGAATAAATGAAGAAATATTAAAATAAATAAATAAATAAGCTAAATAAATAAATGAAATGAAATCTCTCGGAGCTAAATCATCTGTTAGTTTCTGCCCAAGACTTTATAATAAAATTACAAACCATTTTCCAAATTTGAGATATTTTAAAATTAAAGCTTTTAAAAAAGAAGTTTATAAAATTATTCATGATAACTAATAGCCTATTAACAAATGTGTGCAATTTTTTACCTTTTATTTCTGTCGGCTATATTCATGTTTTTATTGAATAACACTGGCTTCTGTCTGATTGTCAATTTATATTAAATGTGTTTTTTCTCTATTTTTCTCTTTCTTCTTTTTTTCCTCTTGTGTATTATTTATTGGCTTGAATTAAGTTACTTACTGTATTTAGTAAACTGTCCTTGTAAATTTTATGTTATTTTATTGGCTACACGAGCCTGGCTCTTACGGTAGTGGCTAGAAACATTTTTGTTTTATAATTTTAATTTGTAGTCACTTGCTAGCTGGGTAGTTAAATAAATAAATGAGAAATGAGTTGATACAGCGTCGTTAAATAACAGACTAAAACAAACAGTAGTTCTCTTAAAAATAGAAATTCGTAGTTAGCGGAGACAATATAAATAAATTCTTTGTATTGATGGATTTTTGACCTAACACTGCAACATTATTATTATTATTATTATTATTATTATTATTATTACTATTATTTTGTTAATAATTAATTAATTGAATAATAATAATTACTATTATTTTGTTAATAATTAATTAATTGAATAATAATAATAATAAATAATAATAATAATAGTGTATGAAAACAATTGATGACTATTTTATTCTCACGGATCATTATCGAGGGCATAAAGTACTTCAAGAGTGGCAGTATCCAAGATTCCATGATGTCATAAGTTCAAACCATTTGAATTTCGTTTCTGTTAAAAATATTAGACTATTCTTGAAGCTTTGTACACACTTGGGATTTTTTATCAAATTTTTTGTTATTACTCTGCATTTTCTTAACTCTCCATATCATTAATTCATTTATAGTTCTCTGCCCAAGAGCAGGTATTTCACTACAAACTCAGCATTCTCCAGTCTTTCTATTTTCCACTTTCTTCATATGCCTTCTTCCGCATGATCCATATATCTTAATGTTGTCTATCATCTGATATCTTCTTCAGTCCCGAACTTTTCTCTCGTTCACCTTTTCTTCCAGTGCATCTTTCAGTAGACAGTTTCTTTTTAGCCAGTGACCCAGCCAATTTCTTTTGCTCTTCCTGATCAGTTGTTTCAGCATTATTTTTTCTTCACCAACTCTTTCTAGCACAGCTACATGTCTTATTCTGTCCATTTCATTCTTCTCCATATCCATATTTCAAATGCTTCAAACACTTCGTTATTCTTTATTATGGCAATTCAAAATAATTTCTTCCTAGATAATGGTTCAACGTTCACAAGTGTAGAGAAATTCATGACTTGATCAAAACTTATCTGAATTTTTATCTTTTTAGAATTCTTATGCAATTTTTTTTCTGAAATGTTATCTGGTTACTATACAATTTCACTTGTTTCAAACGTGTTTCATAATACTTATAATGTTTAATAATATCATAATGTACCATCTCCGCCTGTTACTTTTAATACTCAATTTCTCATACGGAATGTAAGAGAAGTATTGTCCTTGTATCTTATGTTTATAAAACAGAAATATCTTAGAAAACTGCTCTTAGCACACGCTTTTGAATCTGTCTGTATTTAACTAATGATTTGTTTCTTTGTACCTTCTTTGACTTTGTCTTCAAGAAGGAAGGCAAGAAAGGGAGATAGATGAACTTGTAGAAAATATTTTGAAAGCTGAAAGTTGCAGGAGTTGGTGGCATTGCATCTCCGTAACGATCACCTGTTCCCGACACATGACGTCAAATGCTCATAAGTTAGGAATGTTTGCCAACTTTTTCCAATCCACACAAACGTCAGACCTG
This sequence comes from Periplaneta americana, assembly GCA_025594305.2. NCBI lineage: Eukaryota > Metazoa > Arthropoda > Insecta > Blattodea > Blattidae > Periplaneta > Periplaneta americana. The sequence goes on along the minus strand of JAJSOF020000013.1, from coordinate 135,468,027 downwards.
TAATCTACACTTCGGCGGTATAGTCGGGTTTTGCAGGAAAAAAGAAAGTCAGGGGATGCGTCACTTCACGGGATGTGACACCTTGCAGGAAAGGTCAGGAGTCGCAAAGAAAAACTTTAATAAATTTCCCTGATACAGCTAGGTTCAGAATAATAAACATAAAGTCTGTGTGTTGGAAATTGTAATGCCCGTTTTAAGAAGAAAAAAAAAAAAACAGTCTGTCTTCTATTTGTGCATTAAGCATTCCACTAGTCTTAGATGTAGGCCTAATAAGTTTTTTAGGTAATGCAATGCTCTTTTTATTAGCATTTTCATTTTATTAGGTTATTTTATGACGCTTTATCAACATCTTTGGTTATTTAGCGTCTGAATGAGATGAAGGTGATAATGCCGGTGAAATGAGTCCGGGGTCCAGCACCGAAAGTTACCCAGCATTTGCTCATATTAGGTTGAGGGAAAACCCCGGAAAAAACCTCAACCAGGTAACTTGCCCCTTCCGGGAACCGAACCCAGGCCACCTGGTTTCGCGGCCAGACGCGCTGATTTTTATTAGCAAATAGAACAAGAAAGCCGTGCTATTAACACTAATTATTTTTCCACCTGGTGCAATATCGGAAATTTCTGTTCGTAATAATAATAATAATAATAATAATAATAATAATAATAATAATTCCCGGTCGGGGCATGTTACCTGGTTGAGGTTTTTTCCGGGATTTTCCCTCAACCCAATATGAGCAAATGCTTGGTAACTTTCGGTGTTGGACCCCGGACTCATTTCACCGGCATTATCACCTTCATCTCATTCAGACGCTAAATAACCTAAGATGTTGATAAAGCGTCGTAAATTGCCTACTAAAATAAAATAATAATAATAATAATATTATTATTATTATTACTTTTATTTTCAACAATAATGTGTGACTTTTATTTCAACAACAACCACACACCAGTCAACAGTGGGTATTCCACTCAACACAGCAACGCAATAGTCGTTATTGCACTCCTCCTAACGATAGTGACAATTCACGTGGATTATTGAGAAGAACAACAATGTACTCCTAATCTCAACTAATGTTCACAAAGCACTATGTACAAACAAAACTGTCAGTTCTCAGTTCACAGTTCGTTCGCCTTGGCTAGTTCTTCTAGCTCACTAACTGAAGTTCAATGTACGTCGAACCCAGGCCTTCAGACACAGTTCACTGCACTTCGAACCCAAGACTTCCGGATACCGTTCACTGCACTTCGAACCCAAGACTTCCGGACGCGTTGCCTTCGCCTGGACGCTGCCGCAGTTACTCAAGTTCACTGCTCCTCGAACTCAGATCCACTGGATACGTCTCCGCTAACTATCTCTCTCGTAGCTGACTGACTAAATTAGACTGACACACACTCGCTCCTTTTATTTATTAAATCACACGTTCTCCTCGTCGCTTACAGAATCTTCGGGAACAGTCTGTTTTCAGACGTTTCCTTTCCCGTCTCCTCCGCTCCGCGTCGGAACCGCAGTTCTTTCCCCCTCTCTCTGCGCCGCGCCCCAGCGCCCGCCGAAGCTCGCGTCCGCGCCTCCTCTCCGCCGGACGCGCGCATAGACTCCCGAGGCAACGAGAATCTTCCAGCACGTTTGCCACAATATAATAATAATAATAATAATAATAATAATAATAAAGTTTTATTTATTCTGGTAGAGTATAGGCTTTCTCTTCCACTCAACCAGAGGATTAGAATAATCGCTCAGAAATTCTCTCAAGAAGTTAGCACGACAAGCGAGGATCAGCCGTACATCAGACATAATGCTACTAAATTAGTAAAAACGAGAAGAAATAGTTAACATTTCTGAAGCAGAACTGCAACGTGTGAATCAAAATGTATTTAGACCAGCTCTGGGATGAGAGTGGAGGTGAAAGGGACGCAGAAACCCCTGCCCATGTCCTTTCCCTTAAGCCAGTGGTTCCCAACCTTTTTTGACTGACGACACACTTTACTGAACGCCCACGATATCGCGACACATTTATTTGATTTTATTAATAGTAATAATAATAATAATAATAATAATAATAATTAGTACATTTCTTCTGGAGAAAAAGGTAGTGGAACTCTGTGTAGAATATTTTAAAGCGGACAGGGAGATGATTACTATTCACTGCACGGGAATTTTGTCCTTTTTAACCGCCTTTTCGTCCCACTAAGCCTTTCAAGGTCTAAGCGGAATTCAAAGAAAAATTATATTAAAAACATAGTTATTCACACATAGATCGGTTCCATGATGAAAAATGCAACAAAAAGGTGCCGGAACGCCGTTCCAGCGCGTTCCATCAGAAAAAAAGCATTGATAACAACTTCTATGTAGTGTTGTGGATAGGTCGATGTTAACACGCAGTTGAAAATTCTAAAAGAATAAGCAGCAACTTGAGTGACATTAGAAAAAAAAACAAAGATATGTGTCAAAAATCCCAACCATCTATGCTGGATATCCGATAAAAGATGTCCGATCAAAGCTTATCGTTCTTGAAAACTTGCCTATTTAAATTAATGTGAAGTCTGCGCTTGGTGGGTTGCACAGAGTTTCTTTATACGTTGCCTTATAGTTGAAAAACTGAACTGAGCATTGTTGCAGGTGTTCACGTTTCATTGGTAAAGTCCGTCTCAAAATAAAATGTATCATGTCAAAGACTTCGTTGCAAATAAAAAATGCGTTGTAAAGAGACTTTCTGGATGGCATAAAATTTATTTTTAAAATCCAAAATTTCGCGACACACTCCATGGGGCTGCGTGATTGGGAACCCTTGCTTTAAGCCTTGGTTTTTCTGAACTGACGCATGCGACTTGCGGGATGCGAGGCTCGCCTCGCGCAAATCCGGACTACACGGAGTGGTTTCTATAACTGCAAGATGCGAGGTCTACGCACTTCGCAGTCATAGAAACCACTCACTTTGTCTCGTGTAGTTCGGATTTGTGCGAGGCGGTCGGCAGCAAGTCGTATGCGTCAGTTCAGGAAAACCAAGGCTTTATAGCTCCTTATAAACAAACGCTCAGTAAGGCTCTGTGCACCAGTGGTTATTTTAATCGATCAGCGAGAGTTCATAAAAAGCATGATGCCCGCCTGTTACAAACCGTCACTGACTTTCCTATCTGCTCGTACCACACCAAAATATTACTGCCTCAGTCGGGGAAGGTGGAGTGGGGAGTTAAGTGGTAGTCTGCAGTGACTCAATCGAGTTATTTACGCCCGGGTCTGGTTCAGACGCTACAACTCCTGCGCTGCAATAATTGATTTTATCAAAATATTCCTTTTGGCTCTGTTGATGTGCTTTTAAACACAAATTTATTCTTTTTTACTCTGGTGTGTTATTAAACACAAATCATTCCTTTTTACTCTGCTGGTGTGTTTTTAAACACAAATTCATTCCTGTTTACTCTGTTGGTGTGCCTTTAAACACAACCTGTTTACTCTGTTGGTGTGCCTTTAAACACAAATTAATTCTTTTTGACTCTGTTGGTGTATTTATAAACACAAATTCATTCCTTTTTACTCTATTGGTGTGTTTTTAAACACAAATTCATTCCTTTTGACTCTGTTGGTGTGTTTATAAACACAAATGCATTCCATTTTACTCTGTTGGTGTGTTTTTAAACACAAAATCATTCTTTTTTATTCTGTTGGTGTGTTTTCAAACACAAATTCATTTCTTTTTACTCTTGGTGTGTTTATGAACACAAATTTATTCCTTTTTACTCTGTTGGTGTGTTTTTTAAACACAAATTCATTCCTTTTTACTCTGTTGGTGTGTTTTTTAAACACAAATTCATTCCTTTTTACTCTGTTGGTGTGTTTTTTAAACACAAATTCATTCCTTTTGACTCTGTTGGTGTGTTTATAAACACAAATTCATTCCTTTTTACGATGTTGGTGTGTTTATAAACACAAATTCATTCCTTTTGTCTCTGTTGGTATGTTTATAAACATAAATTCATTCCATTTGACTCTGCTGATGTGTTCTTAAACACATGTTCATTCCTTTTTACTCTATTGGTGTGTTTTTAAACATATTCATTCCTTTTGTCTCTGTTGGTGTGTTTATAAACATAAATTCATTCCTTTTACTCTGCTGATATGTTCTTAAACACAAATTCATTCCTTTTTACTCTATTGGTGTGTTTTTAAACACAAATTCATTCCTTTTGACTCTGTTGGTGTGTTTATAAACATAAATTCATTACTTTTTACTCTGTTGGTGTGTTTTTAAACACAAAATCATTCCTTTTTACTCTGTTGGTGTGTTCTTAAACACAAATTCATTCCTTTTGTCTCTGTTGGTGTGTTTATAAACATAAATTCATTCCTTTTTACTGTGCTGATGTGTTCAACACATATTCATTCCTTTTTACTCTGTTGGTGTATTTTTAAACATAAATTCGAATGAAATTGCTCTTTAATAATTATATTTAGTTACTTTTTGTTAGTATTAATATGCTGTATGTGAATTGATATAATTAATGTTTATTGTTCTAATTAATTTTATTTATATTTTATGTTTTTTAAAATTGTATGTTTAATGACCTAATAAATTGAATTTAATTGAATGAGGGACACTTTCACCAACACTTTTCAAACAATAAGCATTTTTTTTTTTGCATTTTCCCAATTTCAATACCGTATGTGATTTCTATTTATGGGAGAACTTCATGACTTCATATTTTAATTCCTTTCTTGCTGTAATTCTTAAATGATTTCTTCTTTAATTCTTTCATTACTTCTTCCTTCATTTCTTGCCTAAGTTTCTTTCTTTTTTAAAACATACCGCGAGGTGAACGTGCCACAGTCATGAGCTGAAAAACTGTCCATCTAGTCGTTGCAGTACTGTTTTTCATATAGCAGTAGCCACAGTCTGTCTTGTGCCCTCTGTGATGCAGTAAGGTTCCTTGTATATATGCAAGTGTCACATCTTTTATTAGTATGGTCTCTCGGCGGCTGCATAAAAAACAGTTGACGTTCTGCCAGGCCGATATGCGATATTGAACCCGCATGGATGAGAAGTAACAGGTGTACGAAGGGTTGTCGTGGTGACGGTAATTTTTACACTCACTTCTCGTCATTTTTTCTCGAGTTTTCGTGCTTTATCTCTTCCTACGATCTCCAGTTGTCGAAGACCGTTCATTCGCGTGCCGGGTGTAACAAGGCGGAAAAGTATCGGAACTTGTATAAATAAAGTTTGGACGTTTATTGCTTCAGTTGGTAATAGTTTGGAATTTTTATTACTGCCTTGGAGGAAGGATTAAAACTCTTCAGGAAGAGTCGTAAGCTGAAATCTGATCGAATCACGAAAGCAGTGACGCAACAACAAGTTAAGTGTGAAGTCAACTGAAATCTGAACTTATCATGGAAGAAGTGACATAACATTACGTCAAAAATGACTATAAATTGATGTACCGTGGAAGAAGTGAAACAAAAGTGGATTGGAAAGACTGTAAATTGAAGTCTGACCAAATCACAATGAAAGTGTTACAACAGTTCATTTGTTAGATCAAAGCTCGATATAAGTGCCACAGAAATCTGACAAAATCACGGTAGAAATATCACAGCAATTCATTAGAAAGACTGAAAACTGATATCTGACAAAATTACAACAAAGTATCATATCCAGGGCGCGGATTTTGATGACATGTCATCTTTTTTTCTTTACGTCCTTTGCAACGCCTGTAAATATATAAATCCTGGATGCGAGCTGCTGGTTACAGAAGTATAGAGTTTTAGGTCATCTTTTAATCTTTCAGATCATTTTTTTTTAATTTTGAGGACTTTTTTGGTTATTTTCTTAATTCAAGGTGATTCTTTAGTCATTGAAGCTGAAAGCTTAACGGCCGTATTCATAGAAATTCTTAGCGCGGGCTTCCGGTGGATGATAAGCGAACTAACGTTTTTCGTATTCATAAACCAGTGTTAGCGATATGATATGATATGATATGGTATGAATCCTGTACAACTACCTAATCAGTCTAAAGCCGGGGGTAGTTTAGCACGCTCGTAGCGCGGGCAAGCGAAATGTCTATGAATATCACCCTAAAACTTTAGTGATAAACTAAAATTTGGTTGGTGATTATTATGGAAAAAGTCTCAATGAAAATTAAAAATGTGTTAAACATCCAGGATACAAAACTTCGTGCACAATCGTTGAAGTACTCTCAGAAGAAAGTCTTAAAACTGATACCTGACCAAGTATCACATCCAGGACGCGGATTTTGATGATCGGTCATTTTTTTTTCTTTACCATCCTTTGCAACGTCTATAAATATATAAATCCTGGATGCGATCTGCCGGTTACAGAAGTGTAGGGTTTTTACGTCATTTTTGGTCATTTTTCGTTTTTTTATCTTTCAGATCATTTTTTAAATTTTGAGGACTTCTTTAGTCATTGTCTTAATAATTGTAAGGTGATTTTTTAGTCATTTAAGCTAAAATCTTAAAACTTCAGTGACAAACTAAAATTTTAATAATTTCAAGGAAAAAAATGTTGCGGGGCCGGGTATCGATCCCGGGATCTTTCATTTAGCGCACGAATGCTCTACCGACTGAGCTACACAGGAACTAAGGGTCCCGGGATCGATACCCTATACCATAACAATTTTTTCCTTGAAATTATTCAAGTCTGCAACACAGGGAGCTATACCTTAAAGCCTGATTTGCATAATATATACGTCACTGTAGGTACGTTAACAGAAAACCACAATTCAAGTCACACATTATTTAGGTGCACTCAGAGTTGGGTTTCTGGCGCCTTGTCAGCCCACTTGAGGTATGTGGATATAAAGGGACAAATTGAGACTGTGTCGGGTGTATTTCCTGGGTAGCTCAGTCGGTAGAGCATTCGTGCGCTAAGCGAAGGGTCCCGGAAACGATACCCGGCGCCGGAACAATTTTTTCCTTGAAATTATTCAAGTCACAGGGAGCTATACCTGAAAGTCAGATTTTTTGCATAAACTAGAATTTGGTTGGTGATTATTAGGGAAAAGGTCTCAATGAAATTTAAAAACTTTTGCACAATCGTTAAAGTACTCTCAGAGAAAGCTTTAAAATAGCGCGGATACAAGAAGAATCAACACCCAGAGATCTGCCACTCTTCAAGTATGCTCCCGCGGTCAGCGCGAATGTGGAAATAAATAATCTTATCAATGTATAACAATGCCCTCGCCGACAATCGCCGGTCGTTCACATTCCAGAATCTTCGGATGTACACTGTAGTCTATTGCATGGAGATGAGAATTGTTAATTTAAGGCAGGACTTTTACTACCGATACTTATGTATACAATTATTTATTTTTAGGTCCTTTTTTCAGAATTTTAGGTTATTTTCTAACATTTTTTGGGTCATTTTATAGATCTTTTTTTTAGGGTTTTTTAGGTCATCAAAATCCGCGCCCTGGTCATCAATTCGTCAGGAGGACTGAAAAGTTAAATCTGACCAAATCACTCATACATTCACGAGCATCGGTATAGACTGTCAATAAAATAATAATTTACGGATGGCCAAAACATCAATTTCTCTGCACCACGGGATCTAGCACTTTCTTTACATCATCAGGCAAATAACGATATTTTCTTCAGTAATTCAGAAAGAATGTTTAGTGCCATCTCTGCAAGACGGTTTTATTTTTATCTCAGGGTACTGACATATACTAATAGGCTCTATTAAATAGTAATATGCGTTACAAGAGCGGTATGTTGAAGTTTTCATGTTCGAGGAAAAGTTTGAAAAAGCGAAACGTAGTTGAGCTTTTTTAATTTCCGAGAATTGAAAGAAAACATACCGCTCGTGTATCGTACATTATTTTGTGCGAAGATTGTTTATTACATACCTGAAAGAGGAATTTATAATTAGTTGCAATGAAATCTCCATCTTGGTTTCTGTTCAATGACAGAAAATTTGCAAAACAAAAATACCTGTCTTCAACATTGTTGCTTTAAAATGTTTTCTGTGTTTACTATACTCCAGCAGGCCGTGATATACGTCTGTCTTTTTTTTTCCCCCAGTGTATGATGAGTCTGGAATCTTGTTGATTTTTTCAAGGCTTCCTTAATGTTACTTGCAGATTGTAAAAAATTGCACAGAATTGTAAAAATTGTAGAAAATTACTAAATTGTAAAACTATAAAAATTGGTAAAAATTGTAATTGTAATATTGTAAAATTTTGACTTGTTCCACATCATAAAGCTTCATTGCTCATGTAAGATCTGTGGAATAAAATGAATGAATGAATGAATGAACGAACGAATGCAGTAACTTTAGTGGAGTTTACTTAATTTTTGCAAATATTTAAAAACAATAATTAACAGTGCAATTGAGATGAAATTGCAGTGGTAAGTTTCCAATTTATAATTATTACTATATTGAACGTCTCTAAAAATAATATGTTAAAAGCCTAGAGCAGTAAAATCAATATGTCACTTAAGCGGTAAGACTAGGGAAATTTCTATGTGTGTTTTTTTCCCAAATGTTTAACACTTTCTTATTCGGTAACTATTGCGAGTAGGATCGTTGTTTTTATCCAAATCGATGGAAAATCTAATAAAGAATCATTTATTCATCTGACGTATTTCAATAGCGTGGATGGTTTTCGTGTAAATTTAATTTCAAAATCACTAATTTGAAGCCACTGACCGTTGCGACCAGCTTGCAACATTGTAGACAGAAAGGGAGATGGGAGATAGTTCGCTAAAGCAGACAGATCTAAGTTCGTTGATCTCTTACAACTATATTACGAGAAGAAAGATCAGTGTGTTAGCGGCGATGTTGCCAGGCTGCTGAAACTTCCAACTCAATTTTCTAATTAACCGTGCATTTAATCACAAAATGTAATATAGGTTTTCTATTAATTTAAGTGTACTCTATCTATCTGCAGGATTACTTCACTTCCACCCTGTGTGTGAGTATATATATATATATATATATATATATATATATATATATATAATTTATAATTTAGAGCCTTTTGGGTAGCTCAAGATAAAATTTGATTTTGTTGGGATTACACACACTGAAGAGAGCTCCTAAAGTACGACTATTCCACATGCAGGTATCCACACCTGTGGAGTAACGGTCAGCGCGTCTGGCCGCGAAACCAGGTGGCCCGGGTTCGAATCCCGGTCGGGGCAAGTTACCTGGTTGAGGTTTTTTCCGGGGTTTTCCCTCAACCCAATATGAGCAAATGCTGGGTAACTTTCGGTGTTGGACCCCGGACTCATTTCACCGGCATTATCACCTTCATTTCATTCAGACGCTAAATAACCTAGATGTTGATACAGCGTCGTAAAATAACCCAATATAATAAAAAATCCACATGCAGGTATTTGCAGTTTATATAAAAAAATTTCACTCTACCCTACTGGCCACTTTTTCTTGGAACTCAAGTACCAAGAATGTGTAAAAGTAACGGGCGATCATTTGGTGTGATCTGTTATATATTAACATATGATCCGAATCTATAGGTAATAGGTGCTTTGAATCGGACTGTTTTTAAAATAGAGTTGCTTCTTCCTCTTCCAAATGCTCTCCAAAATATTGACACAAAATTTTATATTTCCCTTATTGATCAATAGGCATTTTGCCGTAAGGAGCTGGTTAAGTAGACACAATATTTTTATTCATTTTTTTTTCCATTTACGCAAAAATCAATCTTTGTTTCCTGGAATAGATTTTAGTGTATTATTATTATTGTAATAATAATAATAATAATAATAATAATAATAATAATAATAATAATAATAATAATAATAATAATAATAGTAATAATAATACTAATAATTACCATTATTATTATCAGTTATTATTATTATCATAATCATTAATATAATTATTATTATTAGGCCTACTGCGAATGGAGTAGCATGATATAACGTGATGCTTTATAAATTAGCCTAAGAAATTAAGGAGGGATTATAATGCAGTAATGTATAATTTTATAATATGCTAAAATATTCATAACTGAGGACTGAAACTTTGCCAATAGGGTGTAAATTTCCATAAAGCTCCCTTTATCCAAAATAACTACGGGCGATTTATGGACAAGAATGGGTGTTCAGCACTGCAAGCGTAATTGCCTCTACCCACGTATTAGAGATTCCGGATGAAAGAAATCACGTGGTTATAAATTCATTCAGAAGTGTCTGCCAAGCTAATTGAAATTCTTTTTCTCGCACAACATGAGTTGCTCAGAAACAGTCTGTAAAGGAAATCTTCGTTAAAAGAAGACGGAACATCTTGAAAAGTTCACACTTAGCCATATGTTACGGAAAGATCGTGTTTTGAAATAGCACGTACAATAAGATAATCCACGGGAAAGTTCTCAACCAATGAACGAGCTCATTGACACTAGATTGACCAATGAGAATGAAGTTACACTGACAATTAAAAACGTGCAGCTCAAAATTAATAAATGGTATATTTTTCTTGTTTTATTTGTATCGTCTCTGCTTCTATGTACTATCAGTCTCAACATGTAACAAAAATTAATCACAGTAATTGCATAATTATTTATTATAAGTAAAAATGTTTTACAATACCATTAAATATGTTCAAAATTATAGATAAGCAATGTGTTCATTTGTTTTTATTTCAAGGAGTTTTTATTTCTATCATCTCTGCTTTGATTCGATTGTTTTTCTGGATCTTATTATTACAACATCGAAGTTCATACAGTTGTTCAAATTGGAATTACCGTGCCGAATACAATTCGTGATAATAGTTTTCCTCAGTAGACTTTATTTCGCTTTTTAAACTCATATTTGTTGTCATTAGGTATATAGATTGTCGACCTCTGATCTCGAAATAATTATTATCATGACAACAAACATTAGTTAAGTTCAATTTATATTACCGGAAAACTATCAGAACTCATTGTATTGTACAAGATAATATCACAGTCTAGCATATACAGTCACGAAGCTTGAGTTGTGAGGGTGCTAGGAACAACAGACTGTGCCGATACTATTTCGCATTGTCTGTAATGAGGCGATAGCAGCGATCCTAGTGGTTAGCAACTATCTATGGATGCATATTTACTACGTATTGAGCTTCGCGACTGTATATAGTAGACTGTGATAATATCATATAAACTAGAGATTTAGCAACAAGAAATATCACAGATAAGAGATGCACGAAATTGATCTAATTTGTCGTTAGAAAAATAATACTTTTCCGAAGAAAATGTGGCGTCTTATAACGTAATAGCAAAACGACTTTACGACTGAAAATAGTCCACAAATTTTAAGGAATCATGTTCTTTCTTATTGTATTATATCTGGAAAAAATTTATACCACAAAATATTTGCTGTGAATCTTATTTAAATTATTAATTTCTGTGGTAATACTGCAGGGAGTTAAGAATAAGGATGTATGGTTCGGTGGATGGTTTGGTTAGTGGACCACAGATTGATTTTAGGATGAAATCACACGTATTTAGATCACCCATATTAGAGCGTTGTTCCGAGCCGTGGCGTCGTGTTCTAAGGCATTTGCCTAGGACTCGCGTTACGGAATGCGCGCTGGTTCGAGTCCTCATGTGAGAAGAAATTTTCTCATTAAATTTCGACCATTGTATGGGACCGGTGTCCACCCAGCGTCGTCATGCACTTGGGGAGCTACGATAGGTAGCGAAATCCGGTTACGAAAGCCAGCTAACCACACGATACCGCCATTCTGGTTGAATGATCGTCTACTCTGCTTCGGCATGTTGACGTGAGGCCAGCAGCCTGCTGATCGGTCATGGTCCTTCATGGGCTGTCTAGCCTCGGATTATTTATATCAGAACATTGTTACCTAAAGGCAGTTTGAACCACATCTCTGAACATTTTTTCACATCACTGCATCCAGGTAGCAAAGCCTGAACACAATCTCTTCACACCACTAATTAACTCTTAGTGCCGAAATGAGAGATTTTTGTCACATGAAAAAAATGTTTGCTTTTATCTCCTTTATCATCCCTTAAATGTTGTAAACAATTTTTTGACACCCTGTAAGGTAAGATTGCCTAATTCTGTGACATATTTAATAAAGTCTGTATTTATGCCAAACTTGTACTAAACATTTTCAAATAACACCTAAATGACATTATTTGGACCTTCAGCTACAGTTTTTACAACATTCAGTATCAACAGTTTCACAAGTTTGGTATATAATATATGATTCTTCATTGTTATACAGTGACTCCTAAATCCGTGATAGTGGTTTCCTAATTCCGTGATACTAAAATAATCCTCATTAACTGCTCAGAAAACAAACGTGTATTTGGAAAAACACTTTAAAGTAATTGTATATTGTTTTAATATGGATTAAGCAAGAAATTACAACATAGAAAAAGGACCTAAGTGACAAATTTTATAGAAAATACTTGTGTAATTACAGGAATACATATTACATATTATAAACAAAATAAACTGAAAGTTAAATTCAATACAAAATTAAATTTGATTAAATTGAATTATAACACAATTATTTCTCATTATTTATATTCCTACCAACAGCAGTAATTAAGTTAAATATATGCCCTATTATTTTATTATAATTATAATTGATGCTTTCTATAACTTATTTCTATTATTATTTCCACGAGCCATTTTCTTTCATAGACGCTAATTTTCACAATTTAGCGTTGGCATCATTGGTCGAGTGAGCCAGGAAGGAGAAATATGAAAATAAATCCGAAAATGGGAAAGCTTCTGTAGCATTGTTATTGTCTCACAATGCTTAAATAATCATACACATTGATTCAGCTGACTATAATCTACAGTAATATATCATTTTTATAATGCTACATTAATTCTTACCTCAAATATAAAATGTTTCTTCAGGAGCGGTCACAAGAGAAAGAAAAACTTACTGGTCAACCACCTTTCACTGAACAAAAGCTTCTGCAGTCGACTGCTTCTATTCAAAAGGCGGGTAGTCAATAGAATTGAAAAGAAGACATCTCCTGGCATCTGTTAGGTATTTCAAAAACTTAAATGTCAGAGACCACAAATCCCTGGCAGTCAATTGAAATTTTATCACGGGATTAGGCGTATCATGGAATTAGGCACCTTTACCCTATACATTAGTACTCTAAAAATCCTATATTTTTCACAATATTTTATATTCGAATTTTTGTTTTGGAACTAAATGGTATAGGCTATTTGCATTGGTGCACAATTTACAATGTACTTTACTGTAAAAGGATGTCTGAATTCCATTCGTATCTTGTTTATGCTGCAGTCGATCTTAATTTAATTGTTAATTTCGGAGAAGCGCCATACAGATCTGTTGTTTGCTGGACTATTCTAGATGCATAAAAGGAGAGAAACTACTGAACATAGCGGACATTTTGTCTTGCGCTGACAAAAAGAAACGAGAGAGCTGACAAGCGAGTAACGCCTGTACCACCGCATTCCGCTGTATGCAGACGACAACGCAATTTATAATATTACACCCCTGGAATCCGATTTATATCTCACGCAGACACCAGCTAATCTTCAGCATTTCGGATTTCAACTCAGACACAAAGTAAAATACAAAATGCAGTTCCGTTCGGTAGAGATTTTATTTGCACTGCTTCTCTTTCTGTGAATATACAGTCAACTCTGGATATAGTGAACTCGGTTATAGTGAATATTCAGCTATAGTGAACCTAAATCGTTGGTTCCGACCCGCATACATTAAAAAGTACGTTAATATTTCCGTTCATAGTGAACCCTCGCTTCGGTTATAGTGAACCTAAAACTATAACTTTCCCAAGAAAATGTAATTTTAAAATGGCCAAAATGGTAATTTAGGAAATCCTTCCTCCTATAAACTTCCAAGAACATTTTCGGAACAAAATCTCAAACTTTCTACTCCTTAAGTGCATTGAAAGACAAAGAATTTGTTCAACTTCCTAGACAGCTTGAAACATGTTAAAGAGAATAGTGTACGCAGTGAGAGATAAAGGAAGGATTAGTTCTGACTTCTTTAAAAGAGGTTATTAGAAGAATAGGAAGAGAAAGTGTTTTCTTTTGTAAAAGGGAGTAGAGCGATGACCAAAAGATAAATACAAGAAGGATTACACTATAATGGTCCTCAACCCTTCCTCCCGCATCTTTGTAAAAGTGAACCGGGGAAATTCCAAGGCCGGGTACATAGTAGCATACCTCTAGTGGAAAGAGGTGTGAAATCGGTCAATGCCTACTACCTACATGGCCAGATTAGATGCAAGTTTCGAACTGTGAACATCAGGATGTCGAAGCGTAAAGTGTTTAAGTTGGAAGATACAGAGAACACTAGTACTTATATTGAATGTGGTCTGTCCCAAACGGGCATTAATACTGTATGTATACCAACGTCAGTAGTATAAAAACAGACACTTCGGTTTTACTGAGCCTTGGAAATAGTGAACGAAATATGCCGGTCCGCAGAGGTTCACTATAACCGAAGTTGAAAACATCTGTATCTGGAAAACATGAAATTTGAATATTGGATCTATATTCTTTCGTCGGTATAAATTTAATGAAGGAAGAAGTTTGATTATCATACTGTATTTTCTTTGGAATATTATTATACAGGTTTATAATGCATTAGCAGTATCTTCCTGTTCCCAAAATGAACACTCTTATCTTCTTTCTTCAACTTTCTCTATGCTTCCATTCCCTTTCTTGTAACCACATTTCAGACAACAACTTTGGAACCCATCGAGCGCACAGATTTTTGTAGCGTAGGTGTTCTCTTACAATCGTGTAAACAGATGATCTTGAAACTTCAGGAAACTCTACACACAACTCAATTATGGTAAACCTCCGTTTTTCTCGAACCACTTGGTCAACTCGTTGAACAACGTCTTTTGTTGCGACGGACATTCGTCCTTATTCCCTTTCATGGTCAACATCGGTTCGGCCTTCTTTAAATTTCCTACATCATTCACGCACAACATTACCACTCATAAAGTTTTCACCGTATACTTGGCTCATTCTTCGATGAATTTCCATTGCATTATTCCCTTCTGCTTGAAGAAACCGAATTACACTACGCAACTCGCACTTGGCGGGAAAGTCATCGTAGCACCACTGTTTACGTGCCTGCAACTCAACTCAAAAAGGCTTCATGACGTTGGAAGTGGCAGAGGTTATAGTGGGGAAATGCGGAGTAGCCTCCGAGCATCCCTGCCTCCTACAGATGATTACTTCATTTCTTATTTTTTCGAGTTCAGAATGTCTGGCCGAACGTCGTAAAATCCATTTCTAATGCTGGTAATTTTGACCGCAAATTTTGATTTAGCTTCCTCGTTTCTGCTCCATATGTTTTCAAACTTTAGGCTGTAGAGAGATAAATATTTTTTTCCTTAAAAACAGTCTTGTTCCATAATATTCCATTTAACATCGTTATTACTGATCTTCCTTTATTTATCCTGTGTTTCATATCATCCTGTGTAGCGTTTTTATTAATTTTGACTCCTAAATATTCAAATTCATTGCACCTGTGATAATGCCTATTCCATCTTGTATTTTCACCGCATCCCATATAAAATGTCTTAATATTAATAATGGGCTTAATATTTCAAATTATAAATCTGATTGTTGGTATCGTGAAGACCTGGCATTATATTTCTAACTGTGGATTGTCGATAATTATTCATATTACACCAATAGTATTAAAGCACGATTATTAGCAGATTAAGCACCGAAATTAATTACTTTTATTTAGTGTTGTTAGTAAAGTTAGTCATTGTTTCATAAATTTAAATTGCATACACATTACAATTAATTAGAAAATTGGAAGTAAACGAGAAATATTGTTTTAAAATGACAAAAAAGGGCATTCATTATTGAATTAGTAAGAAACACCTTAAAAAGGCGAAATAGGCAAAATAGAAATTGGCCCTATCACTTTGATTTACTCCAAATCACATTTATATCTATAAAAATAATTATTTACTTCCACCCAGTAAAAAAGGCATTTTGTCAAACATCCGAAATCTTACATTCTCCGTACAGTAAGGAATATTTGCCAATCTATATTTATTTTTATTTTGTGAAAACTATAAGTAAGTTTGAGTTACACTCGTTGCTAGAGTCCTGAGGCACTTAGTGCTTTTTTTTTTATTGCTGTTGCGTGTATTTTCAGGAAAGTGCGCTATCAGTCCAGTCAGAGTATTTCGTGTTCCTCTGTAAAGGAAGTGGATGAGTTGAAATGAAGGGAATTAGATGTATAAAATGTAGTTCCGGCACGGTTTAACAGGTGGCGGAGGCATCGGACGCTGGAGGAATGTGTTGGCTCCGTGACCCCTGACCTATGCACTTACTCCCCGCCTCTGCACGTTCCAGATTTATATCCTCTCCGTTAATAATAATAATACTTTTGTCCTCCCGACTCAAGCTTTTCCTTCGAGACGTTTGCATTTACAGTGCTCTTATACACTGCGTACAGTAAGTGACGAAATTTCACGAAAATCTTGCTGCTACATATACAGGGTGTTCATATCAAAGTGTGTCATGACGTCACTGTTGTGAGTCAGAGATTTGAAGCGAGATTCAGCTTTTATGTCAGATAAGTTGCCTATTAATCAAGGCGTTCAATCTGAACTTCAGAACGTGCACGGTATAACTTGAACGTCGTAGCAACAGATGGCGGTCTGTACGGTCTGTGTGTTACCATAACCTCTTTCGAACTGTGTTTTGCGCGGCCAAGTCGTACGCAGGGTATTTGTTATCATCGGTTGCGTACGGCAACATTCCACAACACAAATCAAATGCTCCGTGTTCATGTTGACCGTCGAAGTTAATGTCAACAAATACGTAAGTAATCGTCTTAACCCTCTCCCCGTATTCCGACAGTAAGAAAAAACTCACCTCAGTAGGTTACGTGTTTCCAAAGAGTTCACATTCCTGCCACTACCGGCGTTACAGTGCATATCGGTAAGTACTCTTCAGAATGAACTCCGTACTTGCCAGACAACTTCACTGGCACATCTACACTAATAGGCTAATAAATCTGTAGCCGAAATTTTTCTGGTAAGTTTCGATTTTCCAAAAATAATTGGTCCTAACATATATAATTAACTACCCTGAAACCGAAAATCGCTTTTTTGAAATTTTTGTTTGTATATATGTATGTATGTCTGTCTGTCTGTCTGTCTGTATGTTTGTTTGTTACCTTTTCACGCGATAATGGCTGAACGGATTTCGATGAAAATGGAATATAAATTAAGTTCGTTGTAACTTAGATTTTAGGCTATATGGCATTCAAAATACATTATTTAAAAGGGGGGTTATAAGGGGGGCTGAATTAAATAAATCGAAATATCTCGCTTATTATTGATTTTTGTGAAAAATGTTGCATAACAAAAGCTTCTTTAAAAATAATGTTCGATAAGTTTTATTCCTGGAAAAAGTTTGATAGGACTGATATTTAATGAGATAAATGAGTTTTAAAATTAAAATAACTGCCATCTAAGGCCGTGTAATGAATTAAAAAACAAATGACTTCGTCTATAAGGGGCCTTGGTCAGCAACTATGAAAGATAGCCTACAGGGAATGTTTATGTGTTTGTATGAAGTAATATCGGAAGCTAAATTAACCGATTTGTATAATTAATTATTATTTCATCATTGGGAAGTGTAGTTTCTCTAGATGGACATAATGCTATAATGTTATCACAGTAACTTCTGAGTGAATCGAGGACAGGTAAGATTAAAATAGATTCTTATGCACAGAAAACTTGATAGGCTATTCTGTATATTCGTTTCCTGTATTTCCTAAACAAAGTTTTATGACCAAATGAGCGGTCTCTGGATCAAAATGATCGCATTTTAATTTTTTAATTCAATTTAAGTTAAGTAACATAATAAACGATTTATCCTTCTATCAAACACGAATGTTCCTGGGATCAAACGTCCTATTTTAATTATGTAATTACTTTATATTTATTTGTAACGGGTGCAGCGGAGTGCACGGGTACGGCTAGTAGGTAATACGCCTTTGCGGAAGTGTAGGAAGATTGAATTCTCTAGGCTCATCGGCTAGCCACATGACGGCATACAGGAGCCATGATACACATTGAACTGAACACGCAGTAGACTGAACCATAAGTAATATCATTAATTTCAGGTGGTCATTCTTTGAGATATTTGAAACAAAGTGTTCAATAAAATTCTGCTCGTTTTCGCTTCCTTTTAGAGATAAAAATTGTTTTATATGAAATATTTCATAACGTGTTTTGGGAAAACCATTGATTTAATTCCCAATACAGTAGAACTTCTATTATCCGTGGTAATGAAGGGGTGAAGTGAACGGTTAACCGAAAACATCGGATAGGTAGTGGATCAGCAGTTTACTAATTTAAGGGGAGAGGATGGTATTTTTTTAAACTTTTTTCCTATTTGGTGTAAAATATTAATTTTTTGTATGTAAAGAGCTCATAGCTGTGGCAACTCAACCAAATAAAAATATAAAAAATTATTTGGGGGCCCAAATTTGGAAAAAATGTACCCAATGCAGGATTGTACTAAAAGCGATATACCTAAACCGTTTTTAAAGATAGATTCAAACAATTTTTTGCAATGTATTTGTAAAAGCATGTTCTACAAACTGTCTGTAACAGAATTTTGATATTAGTCCCTACGTTTGTAAAATAAACAATTAAAATTTAATAACAATTTTCTGATTTCCTTTCTTGCAAACAAACGGACGTATTTTTAAAATGAAATCAATTAACAAAATTCTGTTACAGAGAAAAGTTTCCTAATAGTCTAAATAATGTGTGTTCTAAATTTCATGCATGTATATTTAATAGTTTAGAAATTATATCCATTTTTGTCTGGGAATGTAGCAAAAAAAATGAAGTTACTCGAAACCGATAAAAGCGGGCGTGTGATATAAAAATTCATAGCGCAGGAAGTTTAAAAATGACGTCTCAACATCCGATAAGGCCACAAATACCCACAAAATGTTATGCAATGCATTCCACACATATCAAAGGGTATTTGAAAGAAAAAAAATTGTTGAAAATTTAATTCACCGAAAGCAACAATAAAAGTGGGAGAGTGATTTAAAGATCCATAACGCAGGAAGTTTAAAAATGACGACTCAAAATCCGATAAGGGCACAAATACCCATATATCACATGGTATTTTAAAAGATTTTTTTTTTGAAAATTTATTAATTTTTCACCAAAAATACCATCCTCTCCCCTTAAGTCTAGTTTTCAACAACGGGTTTTTTATGGCCAAGGTATGATCCTGATCGAACTGTTTACTCTGCGAAGGTAAACGGCCCGCACAAATTATAGCGACTTATTTTCACGTCTCCATAGGATTGCGTTAAGGGTATTCACTCCTCCATTGACATGGAACGTTGCTTCGTCAGAAAATACCCATCTCGTTGTGCAGTACACGACATTTTTTTATTCGGTTGTTGCTGAGTAATTTTTTTGTTTCTTGTGTGGTAGCAACGATGATACAAGACTCCCGTGCTTCAGTATCACATTGAAACTGAAATGAATTCTATAGAACCCCCAATATAAATTTTATAGTCATTTTATTTTATGTCTTTCCAAACGGATCAGACTAGCTATATATATATATATATATATATATATATATATATACAGGCTGTTTCAAAAATACGGGGCATAATTTCAAGTATGTACATTTCCCACATGTAGACAATCAAAATAGTTCTTCACAACATGTGTCCGGAAATGCTTTATTTCCGAGTTATGGCCTTCACAACATTGAAATTCACCGGAACGTTTTTCTTTCCGCAGGTCGTTGCCGTCAAAGGAGACATTAAGAGGGCACTCTGACAGTTCATTCCGAGGCGAAGGTTACATTCAGTGTTGTGTAGGCGTTAGACTGTGCGACATGTATTCAAATCAAGAGCTGGCAGAGATACACTTCATGTACGGTAAGGCGGACGGCAATGCTGCGCTGGCTCGTCGTTTGTACCAGGAGAGGTACCCACAGCGACAATGTCCAGATCGGAAGACATTTGTACGTCTCCATTACCGTCTGTGCGAGTATGGAAAATTTAACTCTCCTGGTTTGGGAAGGGGACGACCAAGATGTGGCATGTTCTGAGGACATACGCAATACTCCTGGAGTTTGGGATCGTGTTCGCAGGTCAATGAGACATCGATGTGAGATCTGTATTCAAGCAGGAGGTGGACATTTTGAACATCTTCTGTAATGACAACGACCTGCGGAAAGAAAAACGTTCCGGTGAATTTCAATGTTGTGAAGGCCATAACTCGGAAATGAAGCATTTCCGGACACATGTTGTAATGAACTATTTTGACTGTCTACATGTGGGAAATACATACCTAAAATTATCCCCCGTATTTTTGAAACACCCTGTAATATATATATATATATATATAAAATCTAGTCTGAATTTAGGTATTTTTCGTTTATTGTATTATACTCGTATTATTGTATTATTTTAAGATGTAAAAATAAAGAAGTAGGGCGCTTTCAGATTGCGGAAAAAAGTACCGGAGTGGCGCTCTGGCGAGAGTACACTCCTGCTATCTAGGTCGCAAGAAATGACACAACAATTTTTAATTTTTATTCTGAATTTCGTTTAATATATTATACAGGGTGATTCTGAGGATTTATCGTCCCTTACGCAACCTACTTCCAAAGACATTCTGAGCAAAAAAAGCCATAAAACATTTGTCCTAATCTCAATATTTTCAGAATTACACTAATTTGAAATTGTTTGTAAAATATCATTATTCCTGAGTTTTAAGGGTAAAAGAATATTACAAATAAAGAATAAACTATTCAGAAATATCATTTCTTTAATTAGCTACTATTCTGAAGCTATAAATGTTTTGTGAATTCCATAGTTGCTTGTACAGATTTTTTTTTCGATTTTTAACTACAAAATTACATTTTCATATGCATTTATCACAACAATTGTTACAAATCACGCCACTCTTGTAAATTCTTTAATACTGTACATTAAGATGCATAATGAAACTGTAAAGAATCAAGTTCCTAAAATTGAATGATTTGTAACAATTTTTGTGTTAAGTGCGTAAGAATGTTGTAATTTTTAGTTGAAAATTGAAAAACAAAATCTGTACACAGCAATTAACAATACATTTTTAGCTTCAGAACACAAGCCAATCACTGAATAGTTCATTCTCTATTTGTAATATTTTTGTACCCTTAAAACTGAAGGAAAAAGGTATTTTACTAACAACTTCAAATTAGTGTAACTCTGAAAATATTGAGATTAGGACAAATGTTTATATGACATTTTTTGCTCAGAATGTCTTCGGAAATAAGCTCCGTAAAGGACGGTAAATCCTCGTGAATCACTCTGTAGGTCTACGTTAATTAACATTCATTATAGGTATAGTGAAATACGTAAAAAATCTATACTACTAATAAATCTATAGCCGAAATTTTTCTGGTAATTTTCGATTTTCCAAAAATAATTGGTCCTAACATATATAATTAACCGTCCTGAAACCGAAAACCACTTTTTTGAAATTTTTGTTTGTATGTATGTCTGTCTGTCTGGATGTTTGTTACCTTTTCACGCGATAATGGCTGAACCGATTTATATTAAAATTGGAATATAAATTAAATTCGACGTAACTTAGAATTTAGACAATATCGCATTCAAAATATTTTATTTAAAAGGGGGGGGGTTATAAGGGGGATTAAATAAAATAAATCGAAATATCTCCCTTATTATTAATTTTCATGAAAAATATGACATAACAAAAGTTTCTTCAAAAATAATTTCCGATAAGTTTTATTCTGTGCAAAATTTTGATAGGACCGATATTTAATGAGATAAATGAGTTTCAAAATTACAATAACAACGCCATCTAAGGCGGTGCAATGAAATAAAAAACAAATGACTTCGTCTATAAGGGGCCTTGGACAACAACAATCGAAAGCTATTAAACATAGCCTACAGAGAATGTTTCTGTGTTTGTATGAAGTAATATCGGAAGCTAAATTAACCGATTTGTATAATTAATTATTAATTCACCATCGGAAAGTATAGTTTCTCTAGATGGACATAATGCTATAATGTTATTACAGTAACTTCTGATATAATATAATATAATATAATATAATATAATATAATATAATATAATATAATATAATATAATATAATATAATATAATATAATATAATATAATTTAAGTTATTTGAAGGGTTCACAACCATAGTGGGCCAAGCGCCATTTACTGAAGACGCAGAAAACAAGGGTTAAAATTAAGTTATTACCATAATTGAATAGAAACTTATAACAAGTAAAATAAAATATACACATTAAATCTAAATGATGTCAATCTACATTAAACTATGGTTGCATGTAATAAAAATTAAGAAACAGGTTAAAGGAATTTTCATTGCACCAAATGAGTGTCTCTGGACCAAAATGATCGCATTTTAATTATTTGGATGCAATTTAAATTAAGTAACATATTAAACGATTTATCCTTCTATCAAACGCGAATGTTCCTGGATCAAACGTCCTATTTTAATTATGTAATTACTTTATATTTATTTGTAACGGGTGCAACGGAGCGCACGGGTAAGGCTAGTAATAAAATAAGTAAAAAAATAACTAATTAAAAATAAATATAAGTTAGTGAAATAAGTAGCCTAAATAAATGAATAATGAAATAAATAAAACTTACACACTTAAGAACAAAATATCAGCACTTTAATGTACAAAAGGAATGAAGATGCATTTTTTGTGCATTTGGAGTGCAGAGAAATCCACGTGTGAAGCATTGCATCAGGTGAGACAGGCAGTCGGTCGGTCCCTTCCTGTTGGAAGAGGAAAAGCCAAGTGCTTATCCTGTCGTAATTCCTATCCGTCTGCAGCGCTCAGAGAAATAACAAACGACTTTCTCAATTTCCGTAGCACGTCACATTCTCAAAGAGATTCTGTGTCTTCCAACAAAAAGCGTCTTTGGGGGCCTTGGCTTGTCATCCGAGGGGGCAGAGTCCATTAGACTCGAACATTAGCGCACCTCCCCCCGCCCTTTCTTGACGTTGCACTTGTTGGTTGAGTGCCTGATAAGATTCTGGCCAACCGGAGGCGTCCGCGAGGAAACCCCCCGTGAGGGAGAAAAAGAAGAAGAAGCAGCTATTCCGCTTTCATCCCCCATTATCGTCGAGTTTCGACTGACATCACAATTCCCATTTGTCTTGCGGGACTCCTGCTGTCATATCTTGTATGCACTGGCTGCAGATATCCGAAGGTCTGCTCTGGGGTACGAGTACAGGCTCTCGTCTTTTGTTTGTGAACGAGCCTGACAGTCTTCTGTCACGTTGCTGTGATAAGTTTTTTCTGCAGTTGTAGATAAGAATAAGAAACTCCATGTAGCTTCTCTTATTACACTACCCAGATTATATTCATATGTATTATTTTTTTTTAAGTTAATGTATACTAGAATGTATTTTTCTGTTTGTGGTTATGTATTCAGTCTCTTTTTTTATTATATATATTTTTTTATTATTGTTATTTTAAAGTTTATACTGATTGTGTATATGTATTCAATCTCTCTTTTTTACTTAATTATGTTTATTGTTATTTTTAAGTTAATATTTGTATACCGGTATGTATTTTTCTGTATGTGATTTGATCCTGGTTGAGTGGAAGAGAAGGCCTGCCAGGGAAAATAAAACTATTATTAAAACTATATTATTATTATTATTATTATTATTATTATTATTATTATTATTATTATTATTATTATTATTATTATTATTAGCGTGACAATGCCCTCTTAGATGTTTACCTACTAAGACCTGTCTCTCTCTTTGTCAACTCTGAAAGTCTTCATAAAATAAGTGATCACAATAGCGTCTTATTAGAAATCTTCTGGTAAAACACAGTAAATCCGAGGTCAAGTCCAGTGTCTGTCTGGAACTTCAACAAAACCGATGTCTATGAATTACAAACGTTTCTACGACAAAAGCATGATGACTTTCTAAGGACTGAAGGAAATATGGAAAATGTGTGGCATAAATTTAAGTGTATAATTTTCGAGGCATTAGTAAAATGTGTACCTTCTAAAATAATTAAGAAAAATCCGGACCCAGAATATTACACTAATTATATTCGCTACTTAAAGAAAAAGACAAGGCGCGCATTTAGCAAACGTAAACGGAGCCATGAGCATTGGGAAAAATATATCGAATTAATTAAGAAACTTGAGTGTGAAAAAGGTTAGCTCAGGAAAATTTTCTAAAAACTATTTTAAAAGAAGATGAAAGTAACAATTGGAGACAGTTTTATAATTATGTACGCAGGAGAAAAGGGAAAAATGAAGGAGTAGTGCTTTTACGAAATCAGAACGGAGAAAGTATAACTGATGACAAAGAAAAGGTCGACTTATTAAATTCCTATTTCATTTCGGTTTTCAATAATAATAATAATAATAATAATAATAATAATAATAATCCCGCTGATAGGAGTGGTTGTGTCACAGACCGTGAATGTGAACCAAATTCGACTTTCAAAATAACTTCCAAAGGGGTTAGAGAGAGAATAACGAAATTAAAAAATCGGAAGTCTCGAGGACCAGATAGTATTGCTACAGAGATTCTTAAATTAGGTTCCGAGGCCATAATTCCATACTTAATGCGTATATTTCATGTTTCCATAAACAATCCAGCTATTCCATGTGACTGGAAATCAGCTATAGTGGTACCCATACATAAAGGTGGAAATAAATTAGATGTCGGAAACTACAGACCGATTAGCCTTACATCTGTCGTATGTAAAGTCATGGAGCATTTGATGTCGGATTATATTCGTCATGTTCTAAATGCGAAAGACTGGTTTTACAACCGCCAGCATGGTTTTAGGAAGGCTTCTCATGTGATATTCAAATTACGTCGCTGGTTCAGGATCTAGCTGAAGAGGTAGATAGAGGCGGAAGAATCGATGCAGTTGTGATTGACTTTTCGAAAGCATTTGATTTGGTGCCACATGACATATTAATAGATAAATTAAGTAGGCTAGGAATAGATAAAAGAGTGGTGCTATGGATCCAAGAATTCTTAAAAGGTAGAACCCAGAGAGTTAGAGTAGGTCATGAAATATCGGAAATTGGAAATACAAGTTCAGGGGTGTCACAGGACAGCGTTCTGGGTCCATTACTCTTTATAATATACGTAAATGACCTATGCCAGGATATTACATCAAATGTGAGGCTATTTGCAGACGACTGCATTATCTATAGAAAGATTAGAAATAATTCAGATGTAGATGCTATTCAAACAGACTTGAATAACATTTACAACTGGGCGTTAAAGCATAGGATGAAAATAAATGGTTCTAAAAGTAAATCTATAACATTTTGTAAAACCCGAGAGGAAATTAGTCTTAATTACGAATTCAGTGGTGTTGTAATTCCGCAAGAACAATGTTGTAAATACCTAGGAGTGTATTTAAACTCCAAACTTTCTTGGGGAGAGCATGTTGATAATGTTACGGGCAAAGCATGGAGGGCACTTCACTTTATTATGAGAATCTTGAGAAAGGCTAGCCCCAAATCGAGGGAAATAGCATATCTAACATTAGTGCGACCGTTAATGGAATACGGAACTACGTGTTGGGATCCCTATAGAATATATCAGATAAATTCCTTAGAAAGAATCCAGTATAGGGCAGCTAAATTTGTTAAAGGTAAAAGAGAAGATGGGAACGATACGATAAAAGAACTTAAATGGGAAACTTTGGAAAACAGACGTAGGAAAACTAGAATAACATCACTGTATAGAGCACATCTAGGTCAGAAAGCATGGGTAGACATAACGGCTCGGTTAGAAAAGCCAACGTACTATGGTAGGAACGATCATGATTTTAAAATCAAATGTAGGAAACAGAAAACGGATGTAGGTAAATTCTCATTTTTAAACAGAACTATAAATGATTGGAATGACCTACCTGCAGCGATCTTTGAGGGCTGTCCTTCCTTAAGGAGATTCAAGAATAATTTAAAGAGTTGTGTATAAAGTGAAAATTAAAATTAAGGTGACATTCAACATTTAATTTTTTAAGGTGACATGTATTTATCTAGCCTTACGAGTTTACTTCCTTGGTTTGAATTGTAAATTATTTAAAAATAGCGTGTAAGAGGCCTTAGACTAGAAATGTTTAGTTTAAATGTAGTTCTGTTTATAAGTATGCATAAGAATGCAATTATTTGACTTATTTGAACTGTTGTATCAGTGAAGCGAGGTGAGTCAGTGAAGTTATGGTTTTACAGTGCAGGGAACAGTTCCGATCAGTGATAATTTATAGCGTCAATGAAATGTGTTCTATAGTGTCAGTGAAATGTGTTACAGAGTGTCAGTGAAATGTGTGCTAAAGTGTCAGTGAAATGCGTCATAGTGCCACTACAGGGAATGAGATGAGAGTAAAGTGAAAGACTATTGAAACTTATGTAGGACCTATACATAATTATGTAGGTTGTGTTGTAAAAGTAAGTGTTTTATTTTATGTTTTATTATTATTGTGTTAAATTGTATTGTGTATTCTTATTGTATTGTGTATAAAATTGTATATGTGTTGTAAATTGTATTATGTATTATAAATTTTATTGTGTATTGCTTATCATTTTAACTGTGTATTGTTAATATTGTATATACCACTGCCACCGGGTGCTTGCCCACTTGCAGTGTAAATAAATACACATACATACATACATACATACATACATTACGCCATTAGCCGACGTTTTCGGGAATGTCAGTTGAAAACTAAATAGTTAATTATTTATTTATTTAATCTGACAGGATTAAGGCCATAAGGCCTTCTCTTCCATCCTACCAGATGGCACATATAAATACAAAAAAGAAATACAAACACTAATGAAAATAATACAAATTAAGATAAAGCCCTATAGAGGGTTAACAGAGTCAAAAGAACACTATAGTGCTCTCATCGAACTAATACAAGAAAAAAGAAAGAAAACAGAGATAGCAATGATGATAATAATAACTGATAATAATAGTAATAATAATACTAATAATAATAATAATAATAATAATAATAAATACATTACATATTAATTTTCAATTTTACAACAGCATAGTTACAATATTTACTATATGTCATGGGTTAAGGCGAAGTTGCGCAACCTGATAGGTGTTCAACAAGCAATTCCATGAACTAGAATATGATTTATTAATTTAAATTTGAATTTTTATTTGTCCGACAGTCTCTGACATGGTCAGGGAGAGAATTCCAGAGGCGTGGAATAGATATGCTGCAAGATGATGAGTAGAAGGATGTTCTGTGCAGAGGAATAGAGAGAAGGTATATGTTCCGGGTTCGAGGTAGTGAAAGGTAAACAAAACGAGATGCTAGGTAAGAGGGTGTGGAGGCGTGGATGATTTTAAATAGTAATAAGAGGGAGTTAAAGAATCTTCTTTCTTTAAGTGGATTCCAAGACAACAATTCTAGTGACTGTGATCGAATTTTCTAATGTTACAAACGAAACGAACGCAGATATTGTGAACACGCTGTAGTCTACGGGCAAGATACGTATTTAGATTCATGAATAGAGAATCGCAATAATCGAAGTGGGGCACCACTAAAGTTTGGATCAGGTTCTTTTTAAGGCTGAGAGGTAGAACGTTGGTTAAGTGTCTGAGGGAATGAATTATGGAAAAAGTTCACTTATACATATGTAGGTCACTTGACTTTGAAAATTTAAATTTGAAACTAAATATATCCCTAAATTTTTTACTGTCTTACTATATGTAATTTTAGTATTATTTATTTTTGTATTTGATACAGTGGCTAGATCTATTTGTTTAATGTTCGTTGGTGGCCCATTATTATAGCTTGTGATTTGTCTGGAATTAGTCTGAGTCCAAATTCTAGACCTTCATTAATTCTGGTCACAGAGTAATTGATTGTACAAGTTCGGGAATGAATGTAAAGTTGTAAGTCGTCAGCGTATAATAATAATAATAATAATAATAATAATAATAATAATAATAATAATAATAATAATGATAATAATAATAATAATAATAATTATTATTATTATTTATTTATTTAACCTGGCAGAGTTAAGGCCATACGGCCTTCTTTAACACTCAACCAGGAGTAAAACTGCGTTACAAAAACACTACAAATTTACAAAGTACACTGCAATTTTACACACAAAACTGAATAAGATAATAAAATGTAAACAACAAGTAAGTGGAAATCAGACATAATATATAACATACAGAAAGAAAGAAAAAGCCTAATAAAATGTGAACAGCAGGTCAAAATAAATGAGACATACAAAGTAAAAAAAAAAAAAAAAAAAAAAAAAATTAGTCAATTATTGATGATGATGATGATGATGATGATGATAATAATAATAATAATAATAATAATAATAATAGTAATAAAATAGTGCAGTGCAAAGCATACAATGAATACTATATAAGGAAAATTAGGATTATATATAGCTCAACTTATCACATTATAGATATACCATTGTCGGAAAATATGAAAACAAGAATATAAAATAAGTTAAATATCACTAGAACATAAAAAATATGTGAAAACGTGGAAACATGCAATACAACACAGGTCATAATAGCAAGTTAGTTTGGCCACTCGTCACAAGATAATTTTCTAACTTAGATTTGAAAGATTTCAATGTTCGGCAACCCTTGACTTCAGGCGGCAGAGAGTTCCAGTGACGAGAGGTAGCAACAGTGAAAGATGAATACAGAGATGATGTGTGAAGTGGAATTTCTAGCGTGTTATCGTGTTGTGATCTAATATTAATATTATGATAGCGCGAGAGAGTATGAAAACGAGCGAATAAATAATAGGGGGATGAAGTGTGCATAATTCGATATAAGAGAGAAAGTGATATAAGAGAGAAAGTGGTATAGGTATAGGTGGTGTTTAGAATAGTCCTTGATTATTAGGGGAGAAAAATTCGCTCCGGCACCGGGGATAATTGTTACTATAACAGATATATTTTGTAGGACCAAAATTAATCTTTACGTAGATTCTTCGCCCAGCAGTGCATATTACTGTGGAATCCCGGCCATCATGTCACTCAATTGAGTGCGCTTCTTGTAATAATGGCAGTTGATTTAATATAATATTCACCTCTGTATGTTTTGAACATTGCACATAATCGAATTCGCGTTCTCCTGTCCGCGAGTGTGTCCCATCTTAATGGTGAATTATTACGACAACACTTGAGAGAACGTTTTTGAATCTTTTCCCGTGTCTTAATATGTTCTAATCTGTAAGGATATATATATATATTGGACGTTCAATTCTTCCAAAATTACTGTATTTCATTTTCTATCCCAAAGTGTGTATCGCGCCGTTTTCCTCGTGAATCTCATTTCGTAGGTAGTTATACGTTGAACATCCTTTTTGTTAGAGTCCAGGCTTCTGATCCATAGACTAAAGTAAGTCGTGCCAAAATGTTGTACATCTTTAATCTTGTATGTTTCTGTGCTAAATTAGGTTTGAACACTGAATTGATAATGCCGGTAACTTTTACAAAATTAGTTATTTTAGTATCGATATCCTTTTCTTTTTCTATGAAAGACTGTACCCTAAATAGTTAAATGTGTTCACTTGTTCTAGAATTCTGTTTTCAATACAGATTTTACTTCTTACTAGATATTTACCTTTAAAAGTCGTAACTTTTGACTTTTCTACAGAAATTGTGTTATTATAGTCTTTTGCAACTGTGTTTAATGAATATATTGATCTTCAAAGACCATCTTCTGAAGTGGCCAAGAACCTGGTCATCTGCGAAGAGGATTGTATCTATTTTGGTCGTCTGTTTATGGGAACATAGCCTTTATTTTGGAAACGCCAATTACATATCATAGAATTCGTGTAGATTATAAAAAGTAGAGGCGTATAAGGACATCCCTGTGGTACATCTGTATTAATAGTTTTCAAGTCTGTTAGTTGATTATTTACTCTAACGGCAATTTTTGTGTTCTGGTACATATTATAAATAGACTGTAATATTTGATTTGGGATCTCGCTTTCTTTTAATATAATTAATAGTTTTCTCATCAAGTAAAGTGACAGGTTTGGAAGTAAATCCCGAAAAGACAAAGTATATGATTATGTCTCGTGACCAGAATGTTCTACGAAATGTAAATAAAAAAATTGGAGATTTATCTTTCGAAGAGGTGGAAAAATTCAAATATCTTGGAGCAAAAGTAACAGATATAAATTACACTCGGGAATAATAAATATGGGAAATGCCTGTTATTATTCGGTTGAGAAGCTTTTGTCATCTAGTCTGCTGTCAAAAATCTGAAAGTTAGAATTTATAAAACAGTTAAATTACCGGTTGTTCTGTATGGTTGTGAAACTTGGACTCTCACTTTGAGAGAGGAACAGAGATTAAGGGTGTTTGAGAATAAAGTTCTTGGGAAAATATTTGGGGCTAAGAGGGATGAAGTTACAGGAGAATGGAGAAAGTTCCACAACGCAGAACTGCACGCGTTGTATTCTTCACCTGACATTATTAGGAACATTAAATCCAGACGTTTGAGATGGGCAGGGCATGTAGCACGTATGAGCTAATCCAGAAATGCATATAGAGTGTTAGTTTGGAGGCCGGAGGGAAAAAGACCTTTGGGAAGGCCGAGACGTAGATGGGAGGATAATATTAAACTGTATTTGAGGGAGGTGGGATATGATGATAGAGACTGGATTAATCTTGCACAGGATAGGGATCGATGGCGGGCTTATGTGAGGGCGGCAATGAACCTTCGGGTTCCTTAAAAGCCATTTGTAAGTAAGTAAGTAATAGTTTTTCTCTGTTTAATTTGTCGAAAGCTTTTCCATAATCTATGAAAGCCATATGTAGTCCTAAATTAAATTCTCAATATAATATACTAATGTAAATTTGTATTACTGCATATTCCGGTGACCACTAGCTATGAAGAAAATCGAACAGAAATCTCTTGTGAATGTACTTAGTTGTGTTGATTGTGCAGGATATAATGGAATCTTCCTATGAGATTGTTGCTGGTTAACTCTATTTTATTATGACTTACTTCTCTGTGCCTTCAACTCGAGGTGAGATAGACATAAAATTGTATAAGTAACGTCTTAAGTAGAGTCTATATATAAGCTCATATTTACATTGAGAGGACCTTTATGTGACCTGATTTCACTTGATGTTCTCCGCTCTTGTATATTTTTCCTTTGTGTATATAGGAAACTATACAACTTTGTAGTTGTTTCCGAAGTTCAAAACAGACTGAAACGGTGCGCTTTGCCGAATGCGTTCTTATTCAACAAGCACCATCGATGAAAGAAGAGGAGAGAACTGAGTAAGTGCATATCTGACTTTTCTCCCTTTTCTGTATTCGAGATGCTTCGATAAATTGACCTATATTCATAAATAATATCCAGGGTATTGAATTCTTACGATTTCGCTTCCTTAATTTTGCTAGTAATAACTCCAATTTTATTCTCTATGCAATTTATTTCTTACGGTTTATTTTCAGAATTAGCACAGTCTAGTATATACAGTCACGAAGCTCAATATGTAATAAATATGCATCCATAGATAGTTGCTAACCACTGGGATCGCTACCGTCGCCTCATTACAAACAATGCGAAATAGTATTTGCACAGTCTCTTGTTCCTAGCAACCTCATCAACTCAAGCTTCGTGACTGTATATACTATACTGTGGAATTAGTGTGTTCAAATTCGAATTCCAACCGTAATGTTTTATAAATTTACAGACAGATAACATTCAATTCGGTCCGCGGAGTTAGCTCTGTGACAGCGCGTCTGTTTTCAGACCAATCGGTCCGGGTTCGATTCCCGGCAGGGTCAGAAATTTTTATTTAAAATATTTACCACGGGGCTAGGAGACGTGGCAGTTCGCAACTTCTAATCACTAAATTATGCACGGGTTAAACTTCAAATCTCTCCGCAGTGCATATGAAGAGAAGGCATATGACTGTTAATAGTGATTCGTCCGTCGGATGGGGACGTTAAGACTGACGGCCCCCTTGGTGCTTTTTGACAGGAGTAGGCTACGTGCCGGCACCGGGTTTCCCCTTCTCCCTTCCTTACCTTCATCATCCTCACCCATTCCCTACTCTACACTTACACTGACACTTACACATACACTCGCCCTAATATACGACGTAATTCTTCACAGATACAAATCTCGTTCAGCGTGGCCCGCCGAAGTGGTGTACAAATTTAAAATGGGCCACAGTCCTGCCGTCTATCCGCAATATGCGGAACCCGAGTCACGCTAGTGAAATGGGTAGGCATTAGACACACACACAGGTATACATATATTTATTTATTTATTTTACAGGTTTACAATGTCCTTGACATCTTCCTGTACCCATTTTCAAGAATTTATAGCCACTCGCCACTAACTCTATTCTCCCAATCTCCCTTCTCTAAACTTCTCTCACTCAGCGTTCTAACTGTTCCCTCTGTCCAGGTTAAGTTCGGTTATCCTCTCTTTCTTCTTCCCGTCGGAATCCATTCATAAATCTTTTTCTGTAATATGTCTTCCGTCATCCTTTTCATATGGCCAAACCATCCTAACTGTGCTGTTTTAATGTCTTCTGGAAGGAATCCTTTCAGATTCATTTTTTCCCTTATGACGTTGTTCATGATTTTTTCTTTCCTCGAAATCCTTGCAGATCGTCGCCAGAAATCCATTTCAGTCGAATGCAATTTATGTATTGTTCTTGATTTCAAATGCCATGTCCTCTGGTCCATATGTGATTGTTCTTTTTACAATTGAATTATAAATGTTTTTGTTTTTACTGTAATATCTCGGTCCCATAAAATGCTGTTTAGTCTTGATATCGCTATCCTTCCCTTGTTTATTCTTCCATTTATGTCCTCTTCATGGTCGCCGTTTTTCGTGAATTTCACTACCAAGTATGTGTATTCTTCACAATAGTTTGATTCCTTTTCCATCTTCTAATATAAAGTCTATTGACTCTGTCCCAATTGCCATGTAATTTGTTTTCTTCAGATTAATGTTTAAACCCCATTTTTCATTTTTCTCTATCAATTTCCGTGTCTTCATAATCTTCTGCAACTAATAGCTGATCATCTGCAAATAATAGTGGATAAATAGTATCCTCTGTTAGTAATACTCCCATTTGTGAGCATTTCTTTTCCAGACTGTTAAAGCATTTTGTATATACATATATATACTGCGTGTTAAGTTCAAAGTGTGTCATGGCTCGCTGTATGTCGTCATACGGCTAGCCGATGAGCCTAGAGAATTCAATCTTCCTACACTTCCGCAGAGGCGTATTACCTATGTGCCAGAGAAGTTGCCTAGCAAGTACGGCGTTCATTCTGAAGAGAACTTACCGATAAGTACCGTAACGCCGGTAGTGGCAGGAATGTGAACCGTTTGGAAACACGTATTGAGTTGCGTTTTTTTCTTACTCTCGGGATATGGGGAAAGGGTTAAGACGATTACTTACGTACAGTATTTGTTGAATTAACATCGACGGTCAACATGGACACGCAGCATTTGTTTTGTGTTGTGGAATGTTGCCGTACACCGATGATAACAAATACCCTAAATACGACTTTCCCGCGCAAAACACAGTTCGAAAGAGGTTATGGTAGCACACAGACCGTACAGACCGCCATCTGTTGCTACGACGTTCAAGTTATACCGTACAAGTTCTCAAGTTCATATTGAACGCTTTCATTAATAGGCAACTTCTCTGACATAAAAGCTGCAACTCGCTTCATATCGTTGACTCACAACAGTGACGTCATGACACACTTTGAAATGAACACCCAGTATATATTGAATGAAACTGGTGATAAGGGACATCCTTGTCGTAGGCCTTTCATGACATGAACTCCAGTTGAAATCTTGTTGTGTTTTTTAATTTTCGTATATGATTTATCATGTATTTTTTTATCGTCTGGATAATGATGTTGTTTATTTTGTATTGTTTTAACGATTCCCATAATTTATTCCATGGCACACTATCATACGCATTTTCTAAATCTACAACAGATATGTGTCCCGCGCCGTGGTGTCGTGGTCTAAGGCATCCTGCCTAGGACTCGCGTTACGGAACGCGCGCTGGTTCGACCCCTCATGGGGGAAGAAATTTTCTCATGAAATTTGGGCCAGTATATGGAACCGGTGCCCACCCAGCATCGTGATGCACTTGGGGAGCTACGATAGGTAGTGAAATGTGGTTACGCAAACCAGCTGGGAGGCTCATCGTGCTAACCACACGATACCTCCATTCTGGTTGGATGATCGTCCACCTCTGCTTCAGCATGTGGCCGTGAGGCCAGCAGCCGGTTGGTAGGTCTTGGCCCTTCATAAGCTGTAGCGCCACGGATTATTATTATTATTATTATTATTATTATTATTATTATTATTATTATTATTATTATTACAACAGATATGTACAATGCCACATCTGTCAGGTCGATCTGTATTTTAATGGCAGTAGATAATATGATGTAAGTAAATTGTTGAATTATGTACCGGTATTGTATTATAAAATATAACTGAACGACTGTCTAAAAATAATGTACGACAAACATGTTAAAATGATGTGATTATGCTCGTGCGATCTCGTTTCGTAAATAACCCTACTCACAAAATAAAATAATCATTTTTGTGCGAGATCGTGCGTATTTACTTGGTTTCCGCACAAAACCAATCCGCGGAAAGTCTAAAATTCCACATTCAGTATTCCCGACCTAACACACATAACAATTTCCCTCTTCTTACCGCTTAAGTGACATATTGATTTTACTGCTTTAGGCTTTTAACATATTTTTAGAGACGTTCAATATAGTAATAATTATAAATTGGAAACTTACCACTGTAATTTCACCTAAATTGCACTGTTAATTATTGTTTTTAAATATTTGCAAAAATTAAGTAAACTCTACAACTCCACTAACGTTACTGCATTCGTGATGCAGAATTAGATGTCAAAGATATTTTCCATTTCAAAATATCTCCTTGACCGGCAAAATTAAACTTGCCGATGTTATTACTGCAATATGTTATATAAATAATATTGTTAAAATATTAAAATGAAAAATAAATCATTACATACTCGTAACCTTACCGTTTGTTTTAAGTTCGCATTTATAGACTGGGAGAAAAAAAAGACAGACGTATATCACGGCCTGCTGGAGTATAGTAAACAGAGAAAACATTTTAAAGCAACAATGTTGAAGATAGATATTTTTGTTTTGCAAATTTGCCGTCATTGAACAGAAACCAAGATGGAGATTTCATTGCAACTAATTAGAAATTCCTCTTTCAGGTATGTAATAAACGATCTTCGCACAAAATAATATGCGATACACGAGCGGTACGTTTTCTTTCAATTCTCGGAAATTAAAAAAGCTCAACTACGTTTCGCTTTTTCAAACTTTTCCTCGAACATGAAAACTTCAACATACCGCTCTTGTAACGCATATTACTATTAACATTAGTATCGTAGATAAATACTTCGTCTTACTACGCTGTTTTCACGGTCGAAATATTCTTACGAGAATTTTGAAATTATTTTTGCGTCATAATTGAGCTGTTTATGGCATGGTACAATTTTCAGTGAAGAGCTGCTACACGTATTTCTCAGTGATGAATTGTTGTACGTACTTTGTCAGAGTTGCAGTCTTTTTTTGTATTTTTATTGCAAAAGAGCTTTCTATAGCTACTTGGCTCTGTGTCTTGTTTGTTCTCTCTCGCACAAGTTTTCATTAATTTTCCGCTTTTTTATTTCCTTTCTGCACAGCTCCCGCCGTCCTTCCTCTACTATTATATTACAAAATTGAACTTAATTTTATTTGCATTTAAATTAAATTCATGACTCCATTCACTTGTAAGAAAATATGCGTATAACGACCATTTTATGACCGCTACTTTTCAATACTAGGGCCTACTTGACAACTCTTCTTTTGTTGTTTTATAATAAAAGTGGAACGGAAATGAAAATGCTATTAAATAAATAATTATAAATAAATAAATAAAGTAATTAATTAAATAAATAAATTAATAAATTAAATAAACTAATAAATTAAATAAACGAATAAGTGGTACAAAATTACCACTGAAAGCAAGAAAGGATGGAGAAAGACAATCCATATAACTTTTGAAGGGGGACTACTATGTATGTAATCAACACCTTCCAGTTGTCGCGCGTGCATTGTCGTTCCACTGAGAAGTACGAGTATTAATATGGTTTTCTCGCGCACCTATTATCCTAGTTTCTTCCTATAAAAACAGTCGCGTCGCTGTTATTTCCGGCGTGACTCCTCCTCTTTGCTTACGTCTTATGAAGTGAAGGCTCTATAAAGTCTAGGTAGGAAGTATCGTTCGCCATTTTTGTTATTTCGTTGCCGAGCTACCAGACGAGGGATCTATTTGCCACACCGTTAAACATTATCATGTCGTAGTTCCCAAGATAATAAATCAAACGCACTGTAATTCAGCAAATAATTGAGCGGCAAATAACGTCCTCGTGTGCTTTCTGCGAACGCCAATGGAAGAGCCAAAATGGCGGGCGATTATATATTAGGTATTTATCCAGCCTTAGGAAATGCTTTACATCTTCATCAGCGAATCACAAGACGCACACGTTTAAATGTAGCCGATCTGCAACGTGATTGGCTGTCGGAAATTAGAGCGACGGGACTATAATTCTGATAGCTTTCAACAATCGACCACTTATTATTGACACACATTTTAAAATCTGAACTCGCATTTGTTTATCGGATATTAACGATTGAGGAATCCGCAGGTACCTGTAACGTCAGTTAAAACTGCAGCAGTTACCTATGTTAAAGCCAGTGTCAGCGTTTAAGGCGCGTATCATTGAGTAAAAAGTCAGTCAGTGAGCACTTGTTGCCAGTGCAGCCGAGAACGGTACCACCCAACAAGTCACGTCAGCAATCTGCCAATCACAGTCGTCAGCTTTCTTATCCACAGACTGTGGCAAAGATAAGATATTCCCTCTCAACGTTCCCTTTACTTATTTCACGCGCAAGAAACGGTGGTTTTGGTTATACTATTTAGTATATTAGCCTATACTGACCTATACTGATTATTATATACATATTTGTCATTTCTCCAGCATGTTGCTGCGGCAAGGACGAAACTCGAGATGGGTGCAAAACTGTTTTGACTACATGAGTGTGAACAATATCATAAGGAGCGTCTTGTCTCTTATCGTCCACTTAATTATGACTCTAATGATTCGATGATTTCGCACATTATTTTTTGAAGAGATATGTTTTCTAACAAATGTTTGTATATAACTTCATGATTGTAAATAAGTTCAAGTTCTATTATTTGGTTACGATGTGTCAGTCCTCAGCGACTAAGCACTTCTCCATGATCGTTCAATTTAAATCCAAGCGTTTCACCAAGTTTACGTCTCAAATTCTCATATGACATAATGGAGGTCTTTTCACAAACCACAGAAAACTGATTTTTTTTTCGTTATCAAACTAAACACATGATCTTCATATACAAACTCAGTACAGAAACTGCAACTCCTCCAAAAGTACAGCGGTCGAAACAGAAGACTGTCCGCTATTGCAATCGAATTACCAGATTTTAGAAAGAGAAGAAGGTATGTAGTTACGCTCTCACTTGCACACAGTCCAGACATGGCTATTTTATAAGTGATGAGGGGGACGAATCCCAGAAAAGTATGTATCTCATATGCTAGGAAGATGGGCTGACAACAAGGAAGAAGCTTTCTTGGAAAACCATAAAACTTAATAAGGGTTTCGCATTGTGTTTCAATTTTCAATAAAGGTAGACTAGGTCACTTTCCTCATATCTTCATCTCTTTCTGAAGTGTTTGTGCAAAGATTTTCTCTACGCTATCTGGTTTTCAGTTAGAAAATAACAGTACTATTGTGTTTTTAAGTAAGCAATTTTCGAGAGAGAAATATTGTCAAAATTTTTAGTATGAGTTTGTTTTAACAAAATAATAATTATGCAAATCAAGCTTTCAGGTATAACTCCCAGTAAAGTTGATTTGAATAATTTCGAGGGAAAAAATTGTTCCGAGGCCGGGTATCGAACCCGGTACCTTTGGTTAAACGTACCAACGCTCTCCCAACTGAGCTACCCGGGAACTCTACCAGACACCGATCCAATTTTTCCTCTATATCCACAGACCTCAAAGTTGGCTGACAGCCGTCAAGCAACCACCATTGAATGCACACTAACTCTGTGTGATTTAAATTGTGGTTTTCTGTTAACGAACAGTGACGTGTATTATGCAAATCAAGCTTTCAGGTATAACTCCTGTAAAGTTGATTTGAATAATTACAGGGAGTTATACCTGAAAGCTTGATTTGCATAATACACGTCACTGTTCGTTAACAGAAAACCACAATTTAAGTCACACAGAGTTAGTGTGCACTCAATGTTGGTTGCTTGACGGTTGTCAGCCCACTTTGAGGTCTGTGGATATAGAGGAAAAATTGGATCGGTGTCTGGTAGAGTTCCCGGGTAGCTCAGTTGGGAGAGCGTTGGTACGTTTAACCAAAGGTCCCGGGTTCGATACCCGGCCCCGGAACAATTTTTTCCCTCGAAATTATTCAAAATAATAATTAATTAGCAATAATTATTAATTTTA
The DNA here is from genome assembly GCA_025594305.2 of Periplaneta americana. NCBI lineage: Eukaryota > Metazoa > Arthropoda > Insecta > Blattodea > Blattidae > Periplaneta > Periplaneta americana. The sequence goes on along the minus strand of JAJSOF020000013.1, from coordinate 135,429,387 downwards.
ATCGACTCGATTATTCGATTAAATATTTTTGATCGATTAATCTTACAACAGAAATTTATCGATTAATCGATTAATCGATTAAAGCCCACAACATTAGTTAAAGGAAATTAATAAAATGATTCTCATTCCTGAGTAGGAAATGTCAGAAAAGTATTTCCATATAACCAACCAGAGTTTTCCAATCCTCTGCACCGTCACAACGACTTTAACATGAATCAAGGTCGATGTTTTCTCCCCCGACTTTGAGTCTGGGTGCAGACGCCGCGCGCCGTTGGAAACCCCTTTGTTTCAGAGCGTCTTCATCTCGGCTCGTGCTCCCCCGGGAAGAGTTCTTTTCACTATCCCGCAATATTCTTCCCTCGTGCCCGGCTGGCACAATGGAACCCGTGTCCCGGCCCTCGATGCATTTGTCAAACCGCTGGGCTGGCAGAATCTCTCGAAATCACTCCACGCCGCGGCGGATAGATTACAACCCCTCCACTCCCCCCTGCCTGCCAACCAGCCAGCCTGCTTTATTTTCGAGCAAATTTTAAACTGCGCCTTATTTCATGGTTTATTACTTTTTTAAATCGAGTTCGATTTCTTCGCTATCCTTGGAGATTTGGGCTCAGTCGTAGTTCAGCTGACGGATTCTCATCGACGAGAACTGCAGTTCGATCCCGACAGTTTCTGTGATATTATTATAGGCTAATATCCTGTGAAATAGGATTTTGGAGTAATAATAATTTTATTCTTTATGTTAGGAGAAAATCCACAAACGATTAGGGAAAACACGGGAATTTTACTGGAAGCAAGTAAAGAGATAGGGTTGGAAGTTAATCCCGAAAAAACAAAGTATATGATTATGTCTCGTGACAAGAATATTGTACGAAATGGAAATATAAAAATTGGAAATTTATCTTTTGAAGAGGTGGAGAAGTTCAAATATCTTGGAGCAACAGTAACAAATATAAATTATACTCGGGAGGAAATTAAACACAGAATAAATATGGGAAATGCCTGTTATTATTCGGTTGAGAAGCTTTTTTCATCCAGTCTGCTGTCGAAAAATCTGAAAGAATTTATAAAACAGTTATATTACCGGTTGTTCTGTATGGTTGTGAAACTTGGACTCTCACTTTGAGAGAAGAACATAGGTTAAGGGTGTTTGAGAATAAGGTGCTTAGGAAAATATTTGGGGCTAAGAGAGATGAAGTTACAGGAGAATGCAGAAAGTTACACAACGCAGAACTGGACGCATTGTATTCTTCACCTGACATAATTAGGAACATTAAATCCAGATGTTTGAGATGGGCAGGACATGTTGCACGTATGGTCGAATCCAGAAATGCATACAGACTGTTAGTTGGGAGGCCGGAGGGAAAAAGACCTTCAGGGAGGCCGAGACGTAGATGAGGAGATAATATTAAAATGGATTTGAGGGAGGTGGGATGTGATGATAGAGAATGGATTAATCTTGCTCAGAATAGGGACCAATGGCGGGCTTATGTGAGGGCGGCAATGAACCTCCGGGTTCCCTAAAAGCCAGTAAGTAAGTAATAATTTTATTCTTTATCTCCTGCACTTTAGTTCCACAATTATCTGTGTATTTTAGTAGGATATTTTACGACGCTTTATCAACATCTTAGGTTATTTAGCGTCTGAATGATATGAAGGTGATAATGCCGGTGAAATAAGTCCGGGGTCCAGCACGAAAGTTACCCAGCGTTTGCTCATATTGGGTTGCAGGAAAACCCCGGAAAAAACCTCAACCAGGTAACTTGCCCGACCGGGAATCGAACCCGGGCCACCATGTTTCGTAGCTAGACGCGCTAACCGTTACTCCACAGATGTGGACTGAATAAATAAATGAATAAAGTGCATTTATTGATATATAATTATGCAAACTCATGTACACAATATCCTTCGCACGAGCCTGTACGGTCATTCGTGCTTATAACTATGCACATTTTGAATTTTCAGTAAAAGAAAATGAATACTACTAATAATAAAATAATAAGCTTAATATTAATAGTGGTACGATTTCGGCGCCGGTACGACTTAGGCTACTTTCCCTTATTATCCTCCCATCTACGTCTCGGCCTCACCAAAGGTCTTTTTCCCTCCGGCCTCGCAACTAACACTCTACATGCATTTCTGTGTTCGCCCATACGTGCTACATGCCCTGCCCACCTCAAACGTCTGGATTTAATGTTCCTAATTATGTCAGGTGAAGAATACAATGCGTCCAGTTCTGCGTTGTGTAACTTTCTGCATTCTCCTGTAACTTCATCTCTCTTAGCCCCAAATATTTTCCTAAGCACCTTATTCTCAAACACCCTTAACCTATGTTCTTCTCTCAAAGTGAGAGTCCAAGTTTCACAACCATACAGAACAACCGGTAATATAACTGTTTTATAAATTCTGACTTTCAGCTTTTTTGAGAGCAGACTGGATGACAAAAGCGTCTCGACCTAACAATAACAGGAATTTCCCATATTTATTCTGCGTTTAATTTTCTCCCGAGTGTCATTTATATTTGTTACTGTTGCACCAAGATATTTGAATTTTTCCACCTCTTCCAAGGATAAATCTCCAATTTTTATAGTTCCATTTCGTACAATATTCTGGCCACGAGACATAATCATATAGCCTACTTTCTTTTTCGGAATTTACTTCCAAACCTATCTCTTTACCTGCTTCAAGTAAAATTCCCGTGTTTTCCCTAATAGCTTGTGGATGTGATGATGATGATGATGATAATAATAATAATAATAATAATAATAATAATAATAATAATAACATGATAATGAAAATTTAATGAATCACATTATGTATTATGTTTCTTAAGTTCAAATATTAAAAGCTGTATAAGGGCTGATTTCTTCAAACTAGACGAATAATAGACCTAATTACGCAGTCATTTAAATAAAATTTTATTGATTTATGTTTGTGAACACGTAAGAAAAATGAAAAGTGGAGAAGAGATAATATACCGCTGTAGGAGAATTCTAGCGTTTTCAGTAATTTTCCAAGTACTGATTCTGATACAGAAGTATATTTAATGCGTCTGTAACGCGCCTTAGAATGAGTGATATCTTTCCCTTTGATCTCGTCTGGCGGCAGCTCCAGTCGAAGTTTTAATTAAGAAGTTTCGGTAAACAGTAACTAATTTGAGAGGGATTGCTCCTACAGTAGAAATCTACCCATCCAATTAATTTTAAATTGATAGCGCCTTCTTATGATTTCTCCCCCTCTCTAAACTTTATAGTGGAAAGAAATGCCGGAGGCAAGATTATGTAAATTACTCCATACAAAAGGAAGGTCAAGATATGAGGAAAGTTCACCGTAATACGAACACATCGTTCAATAAAAAACGAGTGTAAAATGCGTTGGATAATCGGGAATATTGAGCCTACACATTTCTCTGCACTCTAATTTCATTCCAACTCCGACTCCTAGTTCTATTAATAGTGATGGGGTGTGATTTGAAGACTTGTGAAATTAGATCCCAGTTACGCTTCGCTGATGTTGTGGTTCTGTTTGCCAGATCCAGGAAACGTTTGGAAGAGATGCTGAACGATTTGTGCGAAGAAAGCATGGCAGTAGGCCTAAAAATCAACACCAGCAAAACCAAAGTGCTGACAAATGACGCAGAAGAGCAGATGATCGTCAACAATGCGAACATTGAATTTGTCACGCAATACATTTACCTTGGCCAGACTATATCATTTCAGAACAGCATGGATAAAGAAATTGATAGACGAATAGCATCGGCATGGAGAAAGTTTTGGAGTCTGTCCTTCATCCTAATGGACAAGAGCCAGAAATTGCAGAACAAGAGGCAGATCTTCAACAGCTGTATTGCACCTGTACTTCTATATGGGGTGCAATCCTGGTCGCTCACCAAGAAACAGGCATTAAAATTAGGAAGATGCCAAAGAAGAATGGAAAGGAAAATACTCGGAATAAGTCTGAAGGGCAGAATCAGAAACGAAGAAGTACGGCGACGAAGCGGCGTAGAGGACGTGGTCACACTCGCTAATAGGACGAAATGGCGCTGGGGAGGACACGTGGTACGAATGCAACCTACCAGATGGGCACACACGGCGATACTGTGGGATCCAAGAATTGGCTGGAGAAACAGTGGACGACCGAGAACCAGATGGGGGCCGAGTTCAAGTTGCAGCTAGGAGGACTGTGGACCAGAATAGGACGCCAAAGAACACGGTGGAGGGACGCAGTCAACCAGTGCTAGTGAAATTGTGGTCAAATAACTAGGAATAGACCATCAGGTCGGCTCTTCTGATGGTCAAGACTTGAGCCACCCCTGCCCAAGCAGGAGGCCTTGCCCCACTGGGGATTTACGGCTTTTTTATTATTATTATTATTATTATTATTATTATTATTATGTTATCCTTCAAGTTAATCTTCTGACTTGCAGTTGTCTGGACTCTGGAGCTGTCGTAAATACACAGTGGGCCAAAAAAAAAAGGCACAAAATTTAAATGGTTATAGTCTATTCCAGTAGCTAATGTTTTCACTTGAAAGTTTATTTCACAGGCAAATTTCACAGTCCTTGTAGATCGGGAAAGTACTGTAATATTTAATTTTTTACCATTTATTAAACATTATTTTTGTAAGACAATGCAAAATCGATCCTTTATGCCGTTTATGGTCTTACGAGTTTAGCAGGCCAAGCCGTTTGTTGTGCTATCGTTAGACTCCGTATTCCAGCTACCTGTAAACTGGAATGAACTTGCCTCATTCGAAGTATATGTGACGTCACAGCGCAGGTACAAGTACGTTCGTATACAAAATAATTACTCATCCTCTGCCCTTTTCCTCTAGAAAGTCAAAACCGGGTCGCAATTATAGTGAGTAGTCTTATCGATCACTGCTCTTACTAGTCGTATTATTTAAATAACTACATCTTCGTGGCTGATTGAAGGTACATTGCAGAGGTAAAATGCCTTAGGTAAGACGCTCAAGCAGGATATAGTTGATATTATTGAACTAATATTTTCACTGTCAATACGGATAACATTACATATAGTCTATTATTATGTAAATTAAACGTAAAAGTGACAAGAACAGTGCACTGAAAGACACTGCTATAGGCTACTAAAAGGCACAGAAAGTATGTTGAACGTAATCCAAAAGTATCAGTACCATCAAAATCTGAAAATTATGAAGATATTAACTCGACTTTTAGCATGGATTTGTGTAGCCTACCATGATGTTCAGTGCCAACATCCCAATTAATAAATTAAATAATCTACTGTATATTTTAGGGAATTTCTCTAAAATTGCATAGAAAATTAATGTATTTTCAATCATTAGCGACATATGTAATATCCTAAAGAAACAGAAAAAAATATCAGGCAATAGAAATATATTGTACTACATCATGCAACAATAACGCCATGTGCTATTGACAGAATTTCTTGCAATATAAAATAATTTCAAGTGACATCCGCATATGTTCAAGTTCCGTAACTTACGAATGCACGCTATTATTCACTGTAAAGATCACGACGAAAGTGAACATCACGGCTCAAGTATGTGTTTACTAGTGTAGCTTCAGAATGTCGGAAGTTGACTGTACTCCACGAACACGCAGCGGGACGTGTTTATGTCCTTATCCGTTGCATTACCTGTGATCGGTGTACTGTATACTCAATGTATCTTTAACTTCAGTCTTTAGGTAGCTGGAATACGAAGCCTAGCTATCATCATTTGTGACATATTTATATGATATGATATGATATGATATGATATGATATGATATGATATGATATGATATGATATATTTCGTCACAGCACTTCTTTACATGTAATGGTGTACCTCACATTTCTGTATCCGGTGCCACCATTAACGTATTACTACTATAACACATTATTTGCAGTACACGTCTACACAAATACTCCCAATTACACTATGTACCTTTTTTCTTATTTGGTCAAACTCCCCTTCAGTATTTCTCTTATATTTCATTTGCTATTCTCTATTTGTTCCTTAATCCTGATATATCTAATATTCTATACTACCTTCACAAACCCTTTATCCCCCAACTACTATTCACTAAAATCTCCAATTCAATTTATCTCTATAAATTATCATATTGCTCAGCACCCATACATTTAATTATTTGTCCTATTTGTTCTTTGACCTTTTCTCCTATCTTTCTCTTATATTCATTTACTGTTCCAACGTTCAAATGTTAGTACTAATGTCATGCTGTTACTTGTTCACTTCTCTTAACCCTTTCTCACTATTTTCTCTCATTCCTATTTGCGCTCACTTTCACTTTCTCACTATTCTGCTTACACTTAATCCATTGTCACTATTCTCACTTCCTATAAATAGCCTACTTATATTTTATTCTTCACGTCTGCTTATACACTTTCTCTCTCCCCTATACTTCTCGATCTTTTCCAGTTTCACTTTATTTGCACTTTTTGATCACATCCACATTTTTTTAAACGTATCAAATATCTCTGCTATATCCTTTATTTCTTCTCCTATTCCTCTTTTATTTCCCCCCCCCACGCTTTCACTTTCACATGCTAGATTTCCACTTACACTCGCACCCTTATTCTTTTCACTACTTTCTGCCCTATCATTTCCTGACTCTTGGTTCCTCTTTTTATCACCACTCGCCTCTTTCCTAGCGCCCGTGTTTCCTGTTCCGTTATTGTCCGCATTCCTTCTGGAGTGCGCTAATCTTACCGCCATCGTATGTAGACTAGGAATGCGCTTACGCTGCATGCTGTTACTGTTTTCTTCTCCTTGCTGCGCCATTATTTTTACACTTCCTCGTACGTCAGTATGTGGGTTCCTGAACTCATTACTATTCACTTCTGTTGACATGTGTTGATCTGCGACAATCACTTGTTCCGTCCTTGAAGTTGGGATGATTTTTTTGTGACATATTATACGAACAGCACATTTTCGCAGCAAGTATTCGCAATAAAATATGGCGCGGTGGGATGTGAAACCCACTATATTCAGAAAAATAAAATGCGCCCAGTAAGACACTGCAGTATGACTTTTCCTCCCTCGCGATCCGCCGCCGAAATTCTCTGCAGCCTGCAGAAACCTTTCACCTCTCCAAGTAGGCATCACCGTGTTCCTCAACCTCGATCCCACGAGCTACCATTAGCTCCAGAGGAGAGAGTCCATAGTACATAGCACTACCACCAGCAACTAATGACCACATAGCACGGGGTCCAATCTCGGTGGTGTCTCGCAGCGACTCTACATCAGAGCGAGCATGAAATATGGGGAAAGAAACAGAGATGTTGAAATAGGGGAAGTGTAATGATGATGACGAAATGGGTCCGAGGTCCAACGCTGAAAGTTACCAGCAATTTTGCTTAAGTTGGTTGAGGGGAAACGTCGGAAAACACCTCAATCAGGTAAATTGACCAACAATGATTTAAACCCAGGCCCGCTCGTTGCACGATCAGACATGATGTTAGGGCTTTCTATAGCAGTGAACCTTGAATGTCATAGTATGATACAACAATGAAGGCGTCTGGGTAGGTTGTTTTGTAGAGCACTTGGCGACGAACTGGAAGGTTACGGGTTCAATCTCGGAATAGTGGGAGGATTTTCAAGTTTACAAACCTTCAAAACTGGCCCAAGGTCTACTCTGTGTCCTATCTGAGTCGTGGCGATCATGCCACCTTATACTAGCGACACTGTAAAAAAATCTTGGATTATTAATGGACAGAGATCTAAATTGGAATAGCCAAGTAACTAACATCTGTAAGAAAGTATTTCCATTGCTCCATTCTCTTAATCATTTGCGAAATTGTCTGCCTCTTTCCATAAAAAGAAACATTGTTCAATCGATGCCCCATTTCCTCTTGACAAATATAACTGCCAATTTAACTGAAAGACTACAATGTGTTCATAATGTGTGTGTCCGCTTCATGTGCTATATTCGTAGATTTGACCATATAACGCCATCTTTTGAAGCTCTTTCATGGATCCGCTTAAAGGAGCGGAGAACAGCGCATTCTTTATCTGTTCTATTTAGATTATTACTCACTTCTACTCCCAAATATATGACAACCCGCTTTGAATACCTTACAACATTGCAGAATCAACATCAAATTTTATTATCCATTCCTGGTCATCGTACCTCTTTCTATTCCTTATTTTTCACAGTGTCAGTTTGTCGCCTATGAAACTCCTTGCCTCGTCATGTCAGGGATTGCCGAATAGTTAATTAATTTAAATTGAGAATTTTGTCTCAATTACTGGTGATCGTCGTTGCACTACTTATTTGCGTCAACGTTTAAGTATTGCAATTCAACGCGGAAATGCAATGAGCGTTTTGGGTACTCTTGCCGAGTCCAGCCCTTTGGATGAACTCTTTCTCTTGTAAAATTTATTTAGTATTCCGTATGTAAATATTTATATAAAAAAGTCACCGCATAGAATACTTAGTTTTACATGGAATTTATTCGTGAGTGTTAGCTGATTTTTATATGTTATTCTGTGTGTTTGTATAAACTGTCATTTAGGCCTATTATAAAGTAGAATTAGGATGTAAATTGTAATTACTTAATTAAGTATCATGTTTAGTTGATATTTCATAATATGTAAGCTCCTTAATGTGAATGATAACGATTTTATACTTAAGTATTACTATTAATTTTACTACTGTTTTGTTATTGCTATTGTTTCTGGTAGCGAGGAAGAGAAGGCCTCATGGCCTTAACTCTACCAGAATAAATAAATGAATAAATGAATAAATAAATAAATCAATTAATAAAGAAATAAGTAAATGAGTAAGGAAATAAGTAAATGAGTAAAGAAATAAGTAAATAAATAAAGAAATAAGTAAAGAAGTAAGTGAAGAAGTAAATAAATAAGTAAATGAGTAAAGTAAAGAAGTAAATAAGTAAGTAAAGAAGTAAATACGAGGCGCATCCAGAAAGTAAGTTTAGATATTTTTTTTTTAAAGAACACACACTTTCAGGAAAACATTTATTGGCAACAGGTACAGCAATGTTTCAGGTATTTTTCAACATAGCCACCATCAGAATTGATACACTTATCGTTTCGTGGGATAAACTTTTGTATCCCTCTGTCGTAGAACTCCGCCGCCTGTGAATGGAACCAGCGTGTGACAGACGTCTTCAGCTCTTCGTCGTTGCTAAAATGCTCACCGGAGGACAGGAATTTCTTGAGATGCAAAAAGAGAGAGAGAGAGAGCTGCCGACGAATTTCAATTGGCGCAATGCTTTGTGCATTAAAGAACTTTATCACCGACCCAACCTCGCAGGCGGCGGGAGAAGGAATAAGAGCTTCCATTTCGGACCACTATTGCCACGCTACTGGCACCAGGCGGGACCTGTCCGGCTGGCATATGATTGATACGTCATAGATTTGTTACGTATGCGCAATTGACACGGCTAATTACGTTAACTTTCAAGGGGAAAAAATCGGGAAACTTACTTTCTGGATGCGCTTCGTAAGTAAGTAAAGAAGTAAATAAGTAAAGAAGGAAGTAAAGAAGTAAAGAAATAAGGAAATAAGGAGATAGAAAAGAAAGAGAAATAAAGAGAGAGATAAAGAAAGAAAGAGAAATAAAGAGAGATAGAGAGAGAGAGCGAGAGAGAGAGAGGTCTGTCGTTGTCCAGATAGAACCTACTAAAGGAACTTACTGTGTGTTTCGAATAGGTTGCACAAATTCTATGAAAATTAATCTGAAACTTGGTGCAAACTGAGCACATCTCTTATCAGCCATAAAATCTCCCACAAATGAAGCCAGGACATTATTGAGCGGCCAGTCCGTTGGGCTACATTGAAGAATTTTTGGACACTGCAAGTTGACGTCAACAGATATGGAACCGGATGTGTATGAAACAAACACAACTCACTGCTATGTCGTGGACGGAGTTTACTTGTGCTTCAGATAAGGAGTTGCCTGACAGCAGGATGCAGGAGCTGTTAACTTTCAGGTTGTTGCTACTGGTAACGATCGGGCGGGCGGGCGCCCAGACTGCGTGGCACGGCCCCCTGGGCGAAACGAGGCGTCGCAGATTCGTCTTCATGTTAAATTGGAGAAGAGATCATAAATCGCGAATGTTTGGAAACGAACTGCTGCAGAAAACATACGGACCGGAGGGAGACAAATGGAGCATTGGAACTTCGTAACTCGTGCTCCTCGATAATCGGAAGGCAGTTAAGTTGACAGAAGTTCCGGGAATAGCAGAAGAAGAGAAAGAGAAATAACTGGATTTTGAATTCATGTTGTTTGCATATACAAGGTGCACAAAAGAACACGTCACATTTGTTTTGTAAACATTTGTACGCAGTTGCTTCGTCAAAAGTTGCAGAAGTAAGTTGGAGAAAGCGATAAAAAGAAAGTTTGAATTTATTTTGTTGTACTCTCATACCGGGTGTACAAAAGGGCAGGCACATTTTTCTTTTCACAAAAGAATTGTTATATAAGGAAATTTCGACAGGAAAATAATTGTAAATTAAATTATTAGATATACTATGGATGTTCAAAATTCAGTTACTGATTTTTCTTGGCAACAAAAAATTGGAATTGTGTTGGTTCACAAAAAGGATAACAGGTGAAAGACTGCCAAAGAGAATAACATTTTGTAGTGGACCATCTAACACCTAATTCTTTTCTGTGTTCTTGACTTAGTAACACTGAATTTGTACAGAAGTATCAAGTGTGGGTAATTTTTGAAAAGCTCTTAATGAGCACTATTCAAAAATAAAATAATATACTGGGTGTTCCATTTAAAATAAGAGAGTTGAAGTTACTTCCGGTTAAACCGGAAGTAGAAAAAACTCGGTAATACCATTATTGAGTTCTCAGTATATGGTTATCCTCACATACCAAGTTTCATGTGACTGAACCGTATGCTTGAAAAGGTATTTAGGTGGTGCGGGACTTTTAACTAAGCCTGTATATGGAAACTCCCATCTTTTAATCATAATATTATAACCAGCAAGAAATATTCCTGCTATCATAATAGGTTTATAGTGACTATTACACTCTTACTACTTCATACTACTTTTGACCAATAAAACGGTACGAAAGGGCGTATTTCAACCAATTTTATCGCGTCCCTAGAATTTGTTTAATTTTATCGCGTCCCTAGCATTTGTTTAATTTTATCGCTTCCCTAGCATTTGTTTCTTTGTTTGCCAACATTTGAAACTGGGCTGGTCTGGACGTCAAAAATATGTATAAAATTACAAACCACTCCAGTCGATGCACAGCAGTTTCAAATATGACTCGCATTGGCATTCAAGAACAAGAATTAATAAAAATCACTGATCATACCTATGCATCTTCTGAAATCCGATTTACAAATAAATGAAGAGCACCATTCGGAAATCCTGAATAAGTTGAATACACCATGTAGGCCTAAATCAACGAGTTCCACTTCTATTACGCACACGTCCAATATAACATCAATTGAACCACCAACCACATTCAAATTTGAAAATTGTACATTCAATAATTATTCCTTTTAAAATTATTCATGTTTGTTATTTATGTCATCGTCGTTAATTAAAACTTTTCTAACACTTGTGTATATTAGTTAGGTTATGTTATAGCTTCTGCTCTGAGAGGATAAAAAGAACTTCTGCTATATGATATTATGGATAGTCACGTATCAGAGATTGTTTAATATTAAGATTTATTGAATAGTAATCATTACAGTGTCTGTATAAAGACACTACTGCCATCTAGCATGCATCTAGCGTAATATTTGTAATGTTGAGATGGTACAATAATACATTTGAAGACAGTTGTATTTTCGTAAGTCAATTAATATTTTATTGTATTGGATTACTTCGTAGTTCTAATCTTTATATACTTTCTTCTAATCGTGTAATAGTCAATTAAATCCCACTCGAGTTTTGATTTTCTCAAGATAAATCAAAACGTCTAGTGAGATTACTGTTGATTATTACACTTTTACTACGTCATACTACTTTTGACCAGTAAAACGGTACGAAAGGACGTATTTCAACCAATCATGGCTGCTTATCGCACAATTTTATCGCGTCCCTAGCATTTGTTTAATTTTATCGCGTCCCTAGGATTTGTTTCTTTGTTTGCCAACATTTCAAACTGCGCTGGTCTGGACGTCAAAAAAAAAAAAAACAAACAAACAAACAAAAAAAAAAAAAAAAAACAAAAAAAAAAAAAAAAAAAAACAAACAGAAAATTACAAACCACTCCAGTCGATGCACAGCAGTTTCAAATATGACTCGCATTGGCATTCAAGAACAAGAATTAATAAAGATCATTGGTCATACCTATGCATCTTCCCTAAAATCCTATTTATAAATAAATGAAGGGCACCATTCGAAAATCCTGAATAAGTTGAATACACCATGTAGGCCTACATCAACGAGTTCCACTTCTTTTACGCACACGTCCAATATAACATCAAGTGAACCACCAAGCACAAAACATTCAAATTTGAAAATTGTATATTCAATAATTATTCCTTTTAAAATTATTCATGTTTATTTTTTATATCATCGTCGTTAATTAAAGCTTTTCTAACACTTGTATATATTATTTAGGTTATGTTATAGCTTCTGCTATATGATATTATGGATAGTCACGTATCAGAGATTGTTTAATATTAAGATTTATTGAAAATCATCTGTCAAGTGACGTTGATTACTGGGATTCGGATAATTGAAGTGGAATGCAACTGTTTTAATAAAAATGAAACTGGATCAACAAAGCCTTCTTGACTAGTAACACTGCCATCGTGATCTAGATCGAGAAGGCATTGCTAGTAATCGTCTACAGAGTTCAATGAAGATTCCATAGTTGGCACAACTGATAGCAAGATAACAGCTAACTTCTAGCATTAAAGTATATTTTATGTTCGAAGACAGCTGATCATAACACACTACTGCCATCTAACATGCATCTAGCGTAATATTTGTAATGTTGAGATGGTACAATAATACATTTGAAGACAATTGTATTTTCGTAAGTCAATTAATATTGTAACTTTTTAAACTAGACAACAATGTAACTTTATTATCTCAACAATAGGATTTGCTCTCCACACAGTAACACAGTATTCGTTAGTGCACTCCACCGACGACAATGACAATTTACTTGGACTATTACGAACAACAGTGAACTGTTAATCTTAACTAATATTTACAAAGCACTATTTACAAATCAGAACTGTCAGTTCTCAGTTCACAGTTCTTCTAGCTCAGTCACTCAGGTTCACAGTATCTCGAACCACAGACCTTCAGAGACAGTCCACTGTACTCGAACTCAGGTCCCTCCAACTGCGGTCCACTGCACTCGAACTCAGGCCTTCGGATGCTGACACAGTTGCAGACGCACACTCAAGTCGAACTCCGGTACACAAGACTGGCTGGCTTGCTCTGTTCACTGGCTTACTCACTGAATGACTGAATAAACTGAAAACTGCTCAAGTTCGCTCGCGTTTCTTCTTTTAGCTAAACCATAGTTACGAGAAATTTCTACGGGTGTCCTCTCGAATTATCTGGATATCTCCACTTCGACGGACTTCTGGAAGAGTCGGGAGGGTCCGTCCCCCTTCACTCCGCACGTAGCAGTTGCGCGCGCAACCTCCCCTCGTCGCGTTGACGTAATACACCCCCTCTGCCCTTCAGCATGCAGATGCTCCTAGTACCAGCGTTTCGTCTGCCGCGCGCCCTGTCGGACGCGTGTTCAAACCCCGTTGCAGCTGTCACAATATTTTATTGTATTGGAGTACTTCGTTACTTCTAATCTTTATATACTTTCTTCTAATCGTGTAATAATCAATTAAATCCCACTCGAGTTTTGATTTTCTCTAGATAAATCAAAACCTCTAGTGAGATTACTGTTAATAAATTAATATTATCCATACCCAAACGGATCAGACTGTATTCTACGATAAATTCGTATTTTAAGTTTTACTTAGGATAAGGCTAGTCACAAATGCGAATAACGTAGACAATAAAAAATGATCTGTGTTTTTTTATTTGCAACCCTTGTACTCGTGTAGAGTATGACTGTGCTACGTGTAAACCAGATAGCTTCTCCCTTTTGAAGAATGTTTCGGTAAGAATTCTGATTACTCTTAAAAATACATCGCCTTTTGACTTGTTTCCAGTCGACTAATCCTGTATCCCGTGGTGGAATTGGTAACAGCTAGGCAACTGAGGAAGATCCATGTCCATAAGTTGAGTAAAGCATTTTTCTTGAGGGTAATTATAAAGGCAACATAACGATAATCCTGGACACGTAAGCGGCAAAATGCATCAGATATGGCATCTCGTGAAGTGATGAACTCGATCAGAATACAAAAAGCCAGGCACAACGTTAAGTAATTATCCAACAGCACGAACAACTAGAAGTTATCACGATTCATTTCTAAAAATAACGACTTCTTTATCAGTTGCTCTGCCTGCTAATTCATTGCATTGTACGTGTTGCAGGAGAGACAGATTTCACGAGCTTCTTTTATTTTTGCATTTTAAGAAGTAGATTAAGTAACACTGGGTGTCGGGAAAAATAGTTCACAGATAATAATAATAATAATAATAATAGTAATGGCTTCATTTAACCTGGCAGATTTAAGGCCGTAAGGCCTTCTCTTACATTCATCCAGGATTAAAACTTGCTTACATAGTTCAACATATACTGAATCGGATTTATGTAATTACATAGGCCTACAGATACAATTTACATAATGATATCAAAAGAGGCAGTTCAATAAAAATTTACCTAATAAAATAAAAATAAATACAGTGGAATACATATTAATGTGGTCGACCTGGTTGGCGAGTTGGTATAGCGCTGGTCTTCTATGCCCAAGGTTGCGGGTTCGATCCCGGGCCAGGTCGATGGCATTTAAGTGTGCTTAAATGCGACAGGCTCATGTCAGTAGATTTACTGGCATGTAAAAGAACTCCTGCGGGACAAAATTCCGGCACATCCGGCGACGCTGATATAACCTCTGCAGTTGCGAGCGTCGTTAAATAAATCATAACATTTAACATATTAATGTTGTTAGAATCAAATACATGGAATCAGAAGCCGATAATTCAGTAATATGTACTCGATAAAACAATAATAGGCCTAAACACTTTGTAATACATATCGGTAGTAAATTACAAGTAAGTAGAATTCACATAATTAAACCAGAAACTGACAATTAAGTAAAATGTAAACAATAATAATAATAATAATAATAATAATAATAATAATAATAATAATAATAATATATGAGTATATATAGTGGAATACATATTGGTATTAAATGTTAAATGAACACGATTTGACCACACCTGTGGAGTAACGGTCAGCGCGTCTGGCCGCGAAACCAGGCGGCCCGGGTTCGAATCCCGGCCGGGGCAAGTTACCTGGTTGAAGTTTTTTCCCGGGTTTTCCCTCAACCCAATACGAGCAAATGCTGGGTAACTTTCGGTGCTGGACCCCGGACTCATTTCACCGGCATTATCACCTTCATATCATTCAGACGCTAAATAACGTAGATGTTGATACAGCGTCGTAAAATAACCCAATAAAATAAAAAAACACGATTTACATAATAAAGTCATAAACAGAGATTTGAATAAAGAATACACAAAAATGAACGCTGCGGTAAACAAACGAGCATTAAATTAGAAGAAAGTACTGTTTACATAATAAAATTAAAAAGACGATTGAATTAAGTGTACACAATAAAAATAATAAACAATAATAAAAAATAAACACAGTGGAACACATTGCATTAAATATTTGCAACGCATTAGATCGGCAACTCATACGATATTTTTCTAATTTATATTTCAAAAAATCATATTACTAATATAATAATAATAATAATAATAATAATAATAATAATAATAATAATAATATTATTATTATTATTATTATTATTATGGGCTCATAATAATATTAATAATATGGGCTAATGACATTAATAACAATGGGCTAATAATATTTCCAAATTTCTAATTTTATTTATTTATTTCATCTGATAGGATTAAGGCCATAGGGCCTTCTCTTCTATCCTACCGTAACACATACAAATATAAGAAATGGACTACAAAAAGTGACAAAATAGTAAAAATTACATTAAAGTCCAATAGAGGCTCATCAGGATCATTAATTCATTCAGTGTTCTGCCCAAGGGCAGGTCTTTCACAGCAAACCCAGTTTTCTCCAATAGTTCCTATTTTCTACCTTCCTCTTTGTCTCATATGATCAATATATTGTGCCTTAATGTAGTTCATCATCTGGTATCTTCTTCTGTCCCGAACTCTTCTCCCGTTCATCTTTCCTTCCAGTGCATCCTTCAGTAGGCAGTTCCTTCTCAGCCAGTGACCCAATCAATTCCTTTTGCTCTTCCTGATCAGTTTCAGTATCATTCTTTCCCCACCCACTCTTTCCAACACAGCTTCATTTCTTATTCTATCTGCCCACTTCACACGTTCCAGTCTTCTCCATATCCACTTTCAAATGCTTTTATTCGCTTTTCTTCATTTCGTCGTAATGTCCATATTTCTGCCCCATAAAATGCCATACTCCATACATGTTTGCAGTTTTTCTTGGGAAAGATAAATGCTGTAGCTTCCCGTTGCTTTCCGCACGCCACTCTCTCTTTCGCATCTTAAAGATTCCAGGGAGCCCCAGCGTGGAGGTGAAGAGAGTGAATTTGACAAATTAGGCCATCCAGGCTTCACTGAAATTCACCACACGGGTTAAATTTCAGTTCTATCAGGGTTTTTGACCCGGTGAGAGACTGGGAAATCCCAATTAGCCTTGCCCTCCCCTTACAGGGTCAAAGAACACTATAGATAATTTATAAGTTAACACAAGAAAAAAAAGAGGAAGAGAAAATAACAGTGATAATAGTGATGATAGTAGTAATAATAATAATAAATTCATTACATATTAAGGGTAAAACTGACAATATCATAGTTACAATATATACATTATATATCGTAGGTTAAGCCGAAATTGAGCAATATGACAGGTGTTTCACAAGCAATTCCATGAACTAGAATGTGATTCTTTAATTTAAATCTGAATTTTGATATTGTGTGACATCTCTGACATGTTCAGGGAGAGAATTCCAGAGGCGTGGAATCGATATGCTAAAAGATGATAAGTAGAAGGATGTTTTGTGCAAATGAATAGAGAAGATTCCAGGTAGTGAAATATAAACAAAACGAGATGCTAGGTAAAAGGGTGTGGAGGTGTGGATGATTTGAAATAGTAATAAGATGATAACAATAATAATAATAATAATAATGATAATGATAATGATAATACAGGGACATCATTTTATTTTTACTAACATTTTTAATATTAACCTGGCTATACCTTTAGAGAACCGGAAAACCCGTTCGCTACCCCCTTCCACAATTGGAGTTCGATGATACTGGCGTAAAACACAAACACATCACTTTACTAGGTATAGGTGGGAAGAAAAGTACTTCATCCATTTACATAAACTAGGAAATATCGCGATTTTGAGTTCGATAATTTTCATTAGGATTTTTATTTAATCAAAATGCAGTACTGTATTAAGAATGAGTGTTTTTACTCACGAACTGAGCTATCCATGCGAACGTATGTAGTGTATATTATACTGTCTACAGCACATTAGCGTACGATATAGAGAATAATGAAGTTCAATTGAAAAATAATCATAAAATGGATATTTAAACACATTTTTGAAGATGGTAGCCATTCATTTCGATAGCCTACAGGCTTCAGTTCTTTTGTGCATATTATCGCACTATAGACTATTGCATCCAATTCCAATTACCAGTTTCGTCTTTCGTACTAGTAACTCATGTTGAAATAATTCTGTACCTACTCTACGTACTGTAAATTCAATCTTCACTTCTGCCCGACCCGCATAGATGAAATTACTCGGACATGCTATCTACTCTCCGTCCAAGTGGTTATGCCGCAGGATCGTAGAAAGGAGGGAAATCACGTGACAGTTAATTACTTAACGAGGCCCTTTTATTTAAATTATTTTAAACAGTTGTATAATATTACGTAAACGTCCAATTCCTAACAGAAATTAATGTTTTCAGAAAAGAGCTAAGACAGCCCTGCTTTTACAGAGGGCCGTGCAGAAGCAGATGGGGGAAATCGGGATGCGAAGTAGGCAAACGGACAGTACCTGTGCGAAAATATGATTCAATATTAAAAGTTCTTTCGTCACTGGAAAACGCGAACATATTTCTGGAACGTACTATACTCAGTAACTCAGTGCTGTTTACTATAAGCGGCCTTGATTCTGTCTGGAAAACAGTTGAAACTTCATTAGTAGAAGGGGTGGGAGTGAAGTACATAAAAAAACTCAGGTACAATAAAAATTGAAGTAAAAATAAAATGATGTCCCTGTATAAATATTTATGTATTTATTCTGGCGGAGTTAAGGCCATCAGGTCTTCCCTTCCACTTAGCCAGGAACAAAAGTAGCTGATACAATTTGCAGTAATACAAGTTAATGAGTATCATCATCGTCGTCATCATCATCATCATCATCATCATCATTATCATCCGTCACGAATTAGTTATGTGTAGACCTGTTTCGGCCCCATTCAGCAGTCTTCTACAGGGTCTTCCTAACCGTCGATGTCCTCTGGGTTGATATTTCATCATTATTTTGGGGATTCTTGAATTGTCCATTTGTTTTATATGGTGTAGCCAATTTAGTTTGTATCTGTTTACTTTTTGTTCTACTGATTCTACTTCTAATTGTTCCAATATTTCTTCATTCCTTTTTGGATGTAAAAGAGTATATCCTGCTGTTCGTCTGAGAAATTTTTCTGCTCATCTCTCTTTTCCTTAATGTCCAAAAATCTCACTTCCGTATAAAAGGGAGGGTAATGCTAGAGCATTAATTATTTTTATTCTTGTGGATTTTTGTACTAATTTAGCTTTTAATGTATTATTTATTATTCCTAAATTTGTGTAAATTTGGTGATTTTCTTGTTCACATCTTTTTCATTTTCATAAGATATTTCACAACCCAGATAATTGAAATTTTGTATTTTTTAGGCATTGGTTATTGTGTATTATCTTACTTCTGATTGGATCTTGTCCCAAAAATGCCATTACTTTTGATTTTTGTGCTGAAATCTCCATCCCAAAATCTGATAATATTTTATTTAATGTACATAGTCCTCTTTGTAAGTTATCCTCTGAATTGGAAATTATAACTTGATCGTCTGCAAAGGGCAGGATATTTAATTAATTAATTAATTAATTCATTCATTCATTTATTTTATTCCATAGATCTTACATGAGCAATGAAGCTTTAAGATGTGGAACAAGTCAAAATTTTACAATATTACAATTACAATTTTTACAATTTTGTGCAATTTTTTACAATATTTTGGCGAGATGTGGTGAGATGAGGTGAGGTCCGAGGATTCGCCAAAATATTACCCGGCATTTGCCTTTTGGTTGGGGAAAATCTCGGAAAAATCCAACCAGGTAATCAAATCAAAGGGGGGGGTAATCAAATCAAAGGGGTTGATGCCAAGGACTCGCTATAGACTCGCCATAGACCATCCGGCTTCAGTCCCACGGCTGTGAAGGTACTGGTTATTATGATTCCTGATGTATAGGTTTGGTTCCATTTAGTAATGATTTCATTCATGTAAATATTAAATAGTGTTGGAGATAATGGGCAACCTTGTCTAACTCCATTATTAACATACTTTCTTTCGGATATACGATTATTTATTTTGACACTTATTTTATTGTCAGTGTAGATTTCTATTATGTTTTGTAATAGCAGATTTGGTATATTTTTTTCTTGTAAAATGTCAAATAAAAGGTCTTTTCGAACCTTGTCAAAAGGTTTCATAAAATCGATAAATGCTATGTGGGTTTCTAAATTAAGTTAATGATTACAGACTAATATTTAAAGAACATTAAAAAACAACAGTTAAAAAGTAACCGCGGTCAAAATGTAATTTCAATACATCAATCATAATCACTGGTTAACTCACACATTATCAGCTGTGAACCTGGCTGCCAGTTTACCTTACTACTAATCACTGGTTATCTTCTTTAATCTTTGGAATATGGCCGATTAGAAGTTACCGTGGTGACCACTTGTAGAAATTTAACCGTGATCGATGCACCATGAAAATGCGTAACCAGGGACCGATAGACTTATAGACGGCTCTTTACGGAGATACTTAATATGGTACGATTTAAGATAAAACTTATTTTCCTTAGTGAAAAGATAAATGTTTGTTCTCCTTTATATTCGTAATATAACACTTAATCAAGCAAGAAAGTTTCGATCGGATTTCAGATTTTCATGTTTGCTGAACTATAACTTTGGAGGCTTGAGAAGTAGGAAGGCTAGAGATATCGCTTATTATAATGCAAAGGACTCGAAACTCGATAACACAAACACCAGAGCTTAGAAATTTGACTATGAATTCAGTGATTATATAGTCAGCAATTTTGCAATTCTCTGACGGACGTAAGTTTAAGACTTCTGCATTCGTGATGCATTATGTAACATCGTTTTGTAACTATAAGGGATTTCTCGGAGGTAAGACAATATTAAATTTAGGGAGCGGATTTATATGTGCTAAAAATTTAAATATATTTATTTTTTATGTGCTAAAAAGTACGAAAATATTTGCTAAACATAAAAAAGTTTTTTTTTAAATATGACAAAAATACCTTACTTAGCTTGAAAAAAAAATGTTACTAGGTACTCACCAACCACACTTGAGTGCTAGTAGTTAGCCGAGAATTGCAGTGAACAATAAAGTTCATTTCCAAATTCTCCATCACAAATGCATGCCCATTATCTCTGAACGACGACTTATAATGTGAAAACGATCTTTCCATATCACAGGTCGTCAGACGTGCATATTTAAAGAGAGGAATGTCACTAAACACCTACACCGTCAATTTCACCTACAGGCACACCCTCCAATACTTGAGCAACTTTACACATTTTTTTATATCCACTGTTTTGCCGTGAATGCACACGTGAAGCAGCGGCAATGTGCTTGTTTCCAGACAAATGTTGGGTTACCTGAGAGCTCTGATCTGCACTTACTGATTTACCACATGGTTGGCAAAATAACACTTTTCCGTCGGTAGTAAAAATATTTTTAAATTCATCTACATATTGCTGTAGACGCGATCTTAAACTCGATTTGATTTTAGGCATCTTAAGAGGCTAATATACACACGTCTTAACGTAAAAAAATGTTTCTCGCTACTGACTGACAATGTCCGAGAAAAGCTTCCTATAGCAACGCCACCACGTCTACGCTACGCAGCTTATGCTTATGGTCCGATAACGGGGAATCACAATAAGATGTATTTCCTCACTTCATAGGCATGAGCGAGAGGCGAGAGATTTGTTTAAATTAAATAATGTTTATACCCGAGCTCTTATCCGTTGTGTTTTACAAACAAAGCGCGGCATGCAATCATCTTCAGCAACAATAAACATTCCTAATTATGTGTTGCAAAATATCTCCTTCTTGTCCATGTTAATTTATTCTAATGTAATAACACTGATATGCTACCTAGCAGTTCAGAACTTGAGGCGATACTATTACAAAAATGGATCACGGATACACCACACAGCCCATAGAAACACGAAGCAACCAAGAATTCTTAAAAAGATAACGTATTTCTGAGTGATATAATTGATTTAGTTTTAAAATATTTAAAAGTTGTTGGAAAAAAAATTGTTTAAGTAAAAAACTTCAAGATTTATGTGTTTATAATAGATTTCCTGAAATTATGTATTTACATAATTTTTTTGTGAAAATATGTGTTTTTATGTGAAATAAAATTCGGGTTTTAAACTTGAAACTTATCGGGGTTGTATCCGGTGTGGCTTTGTGGATAAAGCATCAGCACGTAGAGCTGAAAACCCGGGTGCAAATCCCGGCGCCGGAGAGAATTTTTCTCCGTTCCATTACTCTTTCATCGTATGATGACGCAGAATATCTGCATGGAAATATCATATGTACTTCGGTACATTAAAATAATATATTTGTTAGTTGTGTTTTATCACACGCAAGAAAAATATTTAATTACATAGGAATCCGCTCCTTATTAATCGTGGAGTATTGTGAAATGAGTATAATGAAGAAAACCGAAATTATTTGAGAAAATCTGTCCTAGTGCTCTTTTCCATTAAAAACTTCAAACGTTGTGCCGAGTACCGAAGCCGATTCTTGTGGTGTCCTAATAAGTTCCTACACCTCTCTTTGCTTCCTATAATGATGAAGAAAATAAGTGGCACTGAAACGTCTGTCACATGTGGCATGAAAATAATTGACAGTACAGAACTTGCACATTACTACGTACACACGTCTTTAACCTACACTTAGGAAAATGTACGCCTAATGATTTTTGACAGACATTACGAAGAACACACTTCTGAAAAAGTGAAAAATAAACTTATTCATAAAAACTGAACATTCTTCTATAGGCAGAACAACGTAATAAGGAAGAAAATGACTGTAAAACCATGAAAATAATGACTGGCGACTTTATTTCGAAATTGATAAACAAATCACACATTTCTTAAATAAGAAATAAGCCACTGACGTAGCTCAGGCTGTAGCGCGTTTTCTAACTGGTCCGGAATTGCGCTCTACATTAGGTTCCATTCCGTTTTGGGTTCATTACCTGGTTGGGTCTTTTGCGAGGTTTCCCCAGCCGAAAGGCAAATGTCAGGTAATCATATGACGAATCGTCCGCCTCATCTCGCGAATTACTACCTCGTTATAGCAATTCAATTCACACTAAATAACCAAGTAATTGATACAATGTCGTTAATTAATCGACTAAAATAAAAAAAAAATAAATATTAAAAATGGAGGAAATTTTCGTATTAAATTTCAAATACATAGAGAGTACTAAAAGACCTAATACTTGTTTATTATTATTATTATTATTATTATTATTATTATTATTATTATTATTATTATTATTATTATTGTAAGCAATTCTAAAGCTCTCTTCTCAGTCTCCAGATGTATTCAAAATGCTGACGTGTATGGATGTGATTTCGATCTCATTCAATGTAGCCTATAGACTTAATTGTTTCATGGCAATGTTTTAAACATTTGTATTATCTCTACTTATATTGCTTGTGTTATATTTCTTTCAATATTATAGCACTGATTAGAATTTATGATTCATTTTTATCCTGAATAAATTAATCATTGTTAACTTCGTTTTATATATGTTGTTTATTATGCTCACTTTTATACGGTTACATTGAAATATTGTTCTTAAAATTATTATTGTATTTATTAGTATTACTGTGCTGAACTTTAATTGGTCAGCAGCTCTTATCCAGCATATAAAAAAATAAAAATAAATAAAGATATATGTGAATGCATGAGTAAATAAATAAATATGTGAATGAATGAGTGAATGAATAAATGAATGAGTAGGTAAATAAATATGTGAATGAATGAATGAATAAATAAATATGCGAATGAATGAATAAACAAAGAAATATATGTATGAATGAATGACTGAATAAATATGTGAATGAATGAATAAATATGAGAATGAACGAGTAAATAAGTAAATATGTGAATGAATGAATGAATAAATATGTGAATGAATAAATAAATACATAAATAAATAAATATGTGAATGAGTAAATAAATAAATGTGTGAATGAGTGAATGAATAAATAAATAAATGTGTGAATGCGTGAATGAATTAATGAATAAATAAATATGTGAATGAGTGAATAAATAAATAAATATGTGAATGAATAAATAAATAAATAAATATGTGAATGAATGAATAAATAAATATGTGAATGAATGAATGAATAAATAAGTGAATAAATAAATATGTGAATGAATTAGTAAGTAAATAAATATGTGAATGAATAAATAAATAAATAAACATGTGAATGAATGAATTAATAAATAAATGAAGAAATGAAGAAATAAATAAATAAATAAATAACCGAATGAATTAGTAAGTAAATAAATATGTGAATGAATGAGTAAATAAATAAATAAGCGAATGAATGAATAAATAAATATGTGAGTGAATGAATGAGTGAATAAAGAAATATTTTAAGAAATGAATGAATAAAGAAATGAATATGTGAATGAATGAATGAATAAATAAATAAATGTGTGAATGAGTGAATGAATGAATAAATAAATATGTGAATGAGTGAATAAATAAATAAATAAATAAATATGTGAATGAATAAATAAATATGTGAATGAATGAATAAATAAATATGTGGATGAATGAATAAATAAATAAATAAATAAGTGAATAAATAAATAAATAAATATGTGAATGAATTAGTAAGTTAATAAATATGTGAATGAATGAATAAACAAATATGTGAAAGAATGAATGAATGAATAAATAAATAAACATGTGAATGAATGAATTAATAAATAAATGAAGAAATGAATAAATAAATAAATAAATAACCGAATGAATTAGTAAGTAAATAAATATGTGAATGAATGAGTAAATAAATAAATATGCGAATGAATGAATAAATGAATATGTGAGTGAATGAATGAGTGAATAAAGAAATATTTTAAGAAATGAATATGTGAATGAATGAATGAATGAATAAATAAACAAGTAAATAAATAAGTAAATAATAATAATATTATTATATTAATATAATAATAATAATAATAATAATTATTATTATTATTATTATTATTATTATTATTATTATTATTATTATTATTATTATTAATGTAGTAGCTTTACAAGATTTGCTTCCCTGCAGAATAAAGATATTCGGGTTGAGCACCATCGGCCAGTCCGTTAACTCGTCCGCCTTTGAAGTACGTGAGATGGTGTCAATTACGGGAGGAAATTGCTCGCCTCCGTACTTTTACCCTGGGGACAGCGGTTCAATTCCATTTCGATTCATATGGGATTCTCACTTCGCGGAAACAACGTTAGATAACGTTTTGTCTATCTTCTCTTTCACAATCAGGTTCGCATCCTGTCAGCAACTCCCTCGGAGAAGGTGTGGAAATCCTTCAACGTCTCAGACAGCTCGGTGTTGATTTTCCGCTGAAGGAAAGTCGCAAATTTTAGTTCCGCTTTAGCTATGCATATATCTGTCTGGCTGTATTTGTAACTTGTGACGCTTGAATACAAATTTGACAGTACTCCCCGAACTACTTCTATTCAGACATCGTTCTTTGTCCACCAATAGGGATATCTTATGCGAAGTTTTACCGCTAGATGGCAGGAGCGTTCCATGCGGCGCAACATGTTGTAGGGCTATGTTATGTTATATGCTACAGTTGATTATGTTTTCCCGATTATTAGTTTTCTGTGCGTGTCAAAATTATATTTACAATTTTATTTTGTATAACCTAGTATAATTTAATATAATTCAATGTTTTCTTACCTCATAATTTAATTTAATTTACAATAAATAATAACGTAAACCTGTATAATATTGAGCGATTCCCCGAAATGGGTGGGGAAATCTGCAGTATGCAGAATATAGATACGAGTAAATTGAATGTTCATGAACCTAAACGAGAACTTTGAGAACGAGGTGTACGAATAAAAAAAAATAGGAACTGTGTCGAAGGTGAATATTGCCCTCTTTAATCATTAGTATTAAAGTACCGTACGCTAAAAACAGGATATGCGGCCACCAATGTGGTTTTCTTTTTATAGGGAAGGGACTATCGAGATTTAATTCCTTGTATTTTTTTTTGTAGTTGCAGAAAGATCAAATGCAATTTTTAATAGGATGATATAATATGATCGCAGTAGTATCACGATTAGTCGTGCGTTTTGTAGGTTAAGGACATGCAGTTTTGAATACTATGTAGGATGATTTTGAAAATTTGAAGTTAAAACATAGTTTTAATAATTATGGTACAGTACATTAAAAACATTATTCACGAAATGGATTTCACTACGGATCGTCCTGGATAATAAACATTCTAGTTTATCGAGAGTTTACTGCAGGCGTAAACTTCGGAGGCTCCTACAACTACTGCATAACATAATCTAAGCTAACATAGCTCGCTGTCGAGGTTGCATATGTTTTTATTAATTTTTCTTTTTCCTCTTCCAAAATGAAACTGTAGTCAACAATTCCTTACTTGAAGTAGTTACTTTTATTTAATAGCTAGCACTTTCGAGGCACAATTTAATTACTTATATTTTTTAAGGTTTAAAGCATATATTCAGAATAGTTCGGGACCTGATTGAAGACAAAAAGCTTTCCCTGGTTTTTACTTATAGGAACAAAACAAAAATTTGTCATTTTTAGTTTTTTTTAAGAGTATTTAATATACTAATACACAACGTATATCCTCAATGTTTATATACCGAAAAACAAATGCACACGCAAAGCGCATCCCTCAAAGTACACGTGCGCTATCTGTTGGTGCTAGTTCAGGATATCCCTATTGTGCTACAGGGTTTTGAACATAGTCACATGGGTCTATGACACAGAAAATGTAATTATCTACCATCATGTATTCCGTTCTTTTTGTGAAAAAATGATTCTGCCTGAAATAAGCTTCTGGAATTCTGACCCCGTCAGATGGTCTCGAACCTTATTGTGAACACAATAGTGCCGGGGAGGGCGTGTATGCGTGTTAGGACCAACACAAACATCGATTCGCTCTTGTCTGAGTTAGTCACATCTCCAGTCGACGTCTCGCTGCCGGCATCTTGCCAAGGAACACATCCCATCTTATTCTTGTTTATTTTTATTAAAACTGAGCGCATTCGTAAAAAAATTGCATCTTATAGGAGAAGCTGGATGTATCCCAAGAGACAGTTTTGTTATACCGGCTTATCTTCTCTTCGCAGCTTCATATACAGCCCAGACAAGAATTACGCTCGTCGTTTGTTTCTGGAGAAGGGGGAGTTTTCCTTTGGTTGAACTATTTTTAGTCGCCATGGTAACTATATCGAATTAGTGCCTGGTGTTTTCTTTTTTATGAGAAATTTATAAAATCTATATCTATATATATAATTTGAACTGGTAATGGAAATTACGGGAAAACGGCTGAACGGATTTTAATGAGTGACCCCTCATTTTCATGCCTGGCATCCAAAGTTTTAAGGAAAAGTAGTAGTTTTCAATGAAATGTCAATTTTCCTACATAATTTTCCTATTTTCCAAAATCCATCTGTTGTCAGTTTTGAGAACTAATTGCATTTCAGCACGGCCGTGATTTCAGAATAAAACAAAACACACACTACAATAAACAATAGGCTATTACACGAAGGCAATGACCTGCAGGATTGCCGACATATTTAGAGCTCAATTCAATTTGTTATTAAAAACTGATTCTGCAGTGTATAATTTTCTGAGTACAGCTGTGTATTGGATATTCAAATCTACGAAACTTGAGGTGGTTTTATGACATTATTACCATTAGAAATTAAATATTATTATAGTTAATATCATGATGCGTCTATTTTTCATTAATTGTACATAATATTGATGCTATATTGATGACATGAAAGTGAAACGTTTTGAGGTTATGTAAGTAAATGTAGAGAATATCTTAATTTAGCTCTTCATTTCTATAATTTACTGAGTGACTGCTATATATAACTACAAAACTTAAGTAAGATAATAATATTGTTATTGAAAATGAAATATTTTTATACTTATTAACCCAGTGGGGTTGGGTTTTTTTCATATACTTAATGGCGGTGTAGTGTAGATATTGATATGACTGTGTCATTGTCTTCAGTATTGGCTCGAGAGAGCGCAAAAATTACGGTTCCTAAGGAAAGATAAAAAGGTATTACTTACTGATAAAATAAGAGGCCTAGAAAATTTTGTAGTCTCCAGACCATTTCAGCAAGATCTCTTAGTAGGATAAAATGATTTTACGCTCTACATTTCAAGTTCTACATGCAGCAGCTATACGAAAATGCTATTGTTCGAAAGCTTAGCAAACCTGACATTTTTTTAACTTTTGCCTACAATCCACAATGACCTGAAATACTGACACTACTACTGCTATCGTCCTGACATTGATACTTGCGTTTTCGCGTTGAAACTTAAAAACTGAAGTTGGATAGGTTCAAGAAAAAGTATTTGGCATAAAAAATGCATTCAGAGGAGTATGTTTCATTATTATGGAAGCAAATATCTATCAAAAAGGCAATTCATCATTGAAAATAAATCAAACATTTTTATTTGAACGTCTAACGAACTTAGTTTGCAGCAGCATTTGCTGCACAAGCCACTAGTATATATATAATTTGAACTGTAATGGAAATTACGGGAAAACGGCTGAACGGATTTTAATAAATGACCCCTCATTTTGAAGCTTGGTACTCAAAGTTTTTCAGAAAAATAGTAGTTTTCAGTGAAATGTAAATTTTTCAACATAATTTTCCTACTTTCCATAATCCATCTGTCGTAAGTTTCGAGAAATAATGGCAATTAAAAATAAAACAAAACACAAACACATTACAGTAAACAATATTACACGAAGGCCATGATCTGCAGGATTGCTGACATATTTAGAGTTCAAATTCAATTCGTTATTAAAAACTTCAAGATTTACAAAAAATAATTTACAGGTCTGATTCTGTGGTGTGTAATTTTCTGAATACAGCTGTGTGTTGGATATTAAAATCTACAAAACCTGAGGTGGTTTGATGACATTATTACCATTATAAATTAAATATTGTTATAGTTAATGCCATGATGTGACTATTTTTCATTTATTATACATATTAATGCTATATTGATGATATGAAAGCGAAACGTTTTGGGGTTATATAAGTAGATGTAAAGAATATGTGAAATTAGATCTTCATTTCTACAATTTACTGAGTGACGGCTATGTAATATATAACTATAAAACTTATGTAAGATAATATTGTTATTGAAATGAAATATTTTTATAGTTATTAATCATGTGGGGTTGGGTCTTTTTCACATACTTAATGGCGGTGTGGTGTAGATATTTATATGCGTCATTCTCTTCAGTATTGGCTCGAGAGAGCGCAAAAATTACAGTTCCTAAGGAAAAACTAAAAGGTATTACGTACTGATAAAATAAGAGGCCTAGAAAATTTTGTAGTCTCTCGATCATTTCAGCAAGAGCTCTTAGCAGGATAAAATGATTTTACCCTTTACATTTCAAGCTCTACATGCAGCAGCTATACCAATATGCTATGTATATTGCTCGAAAGCATAGCAAACCTGACATTTTTTTAAACTTCCACCTACAATCCACAATGACCTGAAAGAGCTATTGCTTTACTCCCACATGGAAAACCCACTGATCGTCCTGGCTTTGCTACTTGCGTTTTTGGGTTGAAACTCAAAAACTGAAAGTGGATAAGTTCAAGAAAAAGTATTTGGCATAAAAACATTCAGAGGGAATATATTTCATTATATTGGAAGCAAATAAGTTTCAAAATGTCTGGTATTCTTCTATGAAAATAAATCTGAAAAATTTTTATTTGAACTTCTAATAAACTTAGTTTGCAGTATTTGCTGCACAAGCCACCAGTACTACATTGAAATTATTGCTCATTTGCTGTCCACGTTTCCATAGCAACGAAGTGGGCCTACTTATTTATTTACTGTATATAATGGTTTGATATATTGTGAATTCAGTGTTGTGTTGATTTCTGCAATTATGGTTCTTACAACAGATAAGAAGGTGGTTTATTTTCGAGCATTATTTCCGGTCATACAGAATAGGACGTCAGAATGGACCGAGCTTACGCCACGTTAAAGAGCTGTATCAGGAGCTATTTAACAATATGGCACAACATTCAGCGTATTCCGAATCTCACCGGACCGGTGGACAACAATGACGTCACGCTGCAGCGAAATAGGAACAAAACTGCTGGAAGGATCGATGGCTGTCATGGCGATTGTGTAAGTGGTTATCTGTGCTACGCTAGCAAAATTTTGCGAAATTTCCGTACTATCATCTCGTTCAAAGAAAAGAGATCATAAACAACTTATTTCTTGAGCCGGTAGTAATAACTGGTCCGTTGACATGTTCCCTCATAAGCCATTCACATATTGTTTTTAAGTTGTGCTCATTACAAGCAATACAGCAGAACTAAAGCAGAACACACCGCCATGACACAACAGTGCATGATGTCATTCGTCTGCTAATTCCCGCCCTATACAAGAACCAATCAGATTCACTGATGGCGGCTGATGGAAACTGCTACCACCTCTGCAAGCTGATGGCACCGGTGCGACACCGGTGGAGCATCAGTGACGCCATCGGTGAAATTCGGAACACTGTGATTGCTCAGCGCTGAGATTCGGAATACGCTCAATGTTAGCTGTCGTTGACAAGTCCCATCATACGAGATTAGTCTTATGTCGACGAAAGGGGACATCAGGTTGTCCAAGAACCGTCACCACAAATGAGAATCATGATCGACTTTTCCAACAGGTGTTACAGTCCCAAAAGCGTAGTCTACGACGAACATCGCTGATAAGGAGTGTCCTCCAACTTGGGGTTTGGGCGAAGGACTAACAACCCATCACCGTATAGGAGAGCTTGTTACGAAACCCCAACATACGCCTTGGAATGGGACTGATTCTTGGAGCGACCACAGCAAAAGATAAGGTTATGAGTAGAGAGCGGAATTTAGGCAAAAACCTATTTTTTTCTTGATACATACAGGCTTGAGATTTAATACAGTATTTACATTTTTCATGGAAATATAGGTATAAATAAAGGGATTTTATAGTGCCTAGAAATGCCTGTTTCGTCGTTAGTGACTATTTTTAAGTTTTTAAAATTTTTGCATAATTTTTCGTAACTATTTACTATTTTTCTTAATATCCTGTACCGTTTACATTCCAAGACGGATAATAACAACTCTTTCCTAGCAGTGAACAACATAATAGAGAAGTACCTCCGGGCCACCGCTTCTCATTCTTACAATCTTTCAATCATAAAATTCCAACTTTCAGTCGGCCTGGGTAGCGTAGTCGGTATAGCGCTGGCATTCTGTGCTCGACATTGCGGGTTCGATCCCGGCCCAGGTCAATGGCATTTAAGTGTACATTATTATTATTATTATTATTATTATTATTATTATTATTATTATTATTATTATTATTATTATATCTTCCTCCGTCTATCAGCAATTTAACACAAACTCACTGGGTTGTACCCGAATAACCATTCTCTTTCATTCCAAGACAGATAACAACCCCTTCCTTTTTTTCTCACCATTTGTAAGTAAAGCAATGAGCGACACAATAGCCACAATAGGTGCTGATCATCTACTGTGAAGCAAACTATGCAAATGTGATTGATGAATGAAAAACACTCTTATATTAGTGACATTCTTTAACAATAATTTAATTTACTTTAATTTAACTTAATAATTTAATTTAATTTTAAATTGTATTACTATCTTTGTATCATCTTCGTCACGGTTATTCTATTATTATTATTATTATTATTATTGTTATTATTATTATTATTATTATTATTATTATTTTTGTTGTTACTATTACCTCTATCATCAACATTATTGATCTCTGTAAAATTTATGTAGACTACTGGACTGTACCCGAGCACGAGCATATGCTCATTTCGGGTATCTATTCATATATTTTCATTTAAAATGTAAATTGTGAATAAATTTGAATTTGAATTATTTAACAAAAAAAACTATTTTTATTTTATAGTGCCTAAATAATGGAGTTCAAGAGCCTATTTTAGGCGCCTAAAATGCCACTTTTTAGGGTCTAAAATTTCACTCTCTAGACTTATGAGATTTTAATGTCACGAGTCTTTATAGAACAGGAGGGATAACATTAGTAGCGAAAGTACTAGCTAGATATGGAATAGACTCTGTGGGAGTACAGGAAGTTAGGTTAGATGGGGATGGCATGTCACCAATAGGAGATTACTTGTATTATGGAGAAGCAAACAATAAGAATTAGGAAGAGGATTCTTTATTCATAAAATAATAAAATCAGCAGTAAAAAAGGTCGAATTTATGGATGACAGGCTATCGTATTTAGTACCTAAGGGTAGATGATGCGATATCGTAGTTATAAATCAGGCTTGCAGAACTGGGCGACAATTGTGGCGTTACGTCACTCATAGGATTACGTCATTCACACCTGCTGTGGAGTTATTAAAATGCTGTGTTAATTATTTTATTAATCCCTGCTGCTTTACACTCTATTGCCTGAGGAACATTCAGTAAATATGTTGACGGTTAAATAATTGACAATAATTAATTTGCAAGTTGTGTTACAGGGAATATGATTATTATACTAATCTAAATACGTAATCATCAATCTATTTTTAATATATATTAATGACTTTTTAAAAATTGACTTACAACAATACAATGGTGTTCACTATTCTTATGCAGATGACACAGTTTTACTTTTGGTGGAAAAACCTGGCATGATGCATATAATAATTCAAATAATGGACTTAAATTAATAAAAAAATGGTTTGACATAAATTATCTTTCTATCAACGAAAATAAAACCATCATTATTCCATTCTCATTATCTGAAAAATGTAACAAACCTCCTACATCTATATTAAGTATTAAATTACATAATTCTGATTGTTGTCTTATACAGTGTAAATGTCCGATTATTAAAGAGTCCTCTGAAGTTAAGTATTTAGGTATAATTTTCGATAATCATTTAAAATGGAACCAACACATTAATTGCCTTTGTAATAAATTACGTAAAATAGTATATTATTTTGTTTTATTGAGGAATTACTTGTCAATAAGTTTATTACGCACAATATATTTAACTTTATTTCACTCGGTAATTATGTATGGAATTATAGGATGGGGTAGCTCATTTAAATCCAATTTTAATTCACTTTATTTATTACAGAAGAAAATAATTAAAATATGTCTTCATAAACCTATTGATTTTCCATCTCAAAATTTGTTTATAGACTTTAATGTACTTAACGTAAGACATATTTATTGTATTGTATTAATAAAATTCATACATAAAAATCGAAATAATTTTGAATTGTATTCTCATAGTTATGAAACAAAAGGTATGAATTCTTTAAGATTGTTTGAACCAAAATGCAACACTGTTACAGTATTTAATGATAGTAGTAATTTAGGCCCAAGAAGATATAACAAATTTATATTTAAATATCCTAATCTTGTCAATTCTAATAGTTCTAGTATTAAATTTAAAAAGTTATGTATGGATTTTATAACAATTAAAAAATTGTAAATTTAAAATTTATATACTATAATTGCAAATTGTATTGTATAATTATTAATTATAATTGTATTGTATAATTATTAATTTCAATTCAGGAATCCGCCCCTGAGCACGAGTTCTAGTCTTTCAGGGGCGAGATAAAGTTTCTCTGTATATTTTATAATTTATGTTACAATTATTAGCAAAATAAATAAATAAATAAATAAATAAATAAATAAATAAATAAATAAATAAATAAATAAATAAATAAATAAATAAATAAATAAATAAATAAATAAATAAATAAATAAATAAATAAATAAATAAATAAATAAATAAATAAATAAATAAATAAATAAATAAATAAATAAATAAATAAATAAATAAATAAATAAATAAATAAATAAATAAATAAATAAATAAATAAATAAATAAATAAATAAATAAATAAATAAATAAATCAGAGCCTAAACGTAGTAATGGCAAACAAGGTAAACCATAATTCTGTTGACAAAATATGTTCTGATTTTCTGGAATTATAACCACAAATTTTCACCAATTTTGTAATTATCTGTAAGTAACATGAATTAACATAAGCAAAATTATTTGATTATATTGCACTGTAAAAATAAAAGTAAGGACAAAACAAAACATTCTCTATGGAGATTCGAAGCATGCTGTGGAGGTAGCCCAAATCAGCGCCTTGTATTATGGAGTTAACTAAAGCGGCGCACGGAGGTTTACGCTAGTGAACCGCGCGCTCACCCGAAGGGACTTGGAAAATTTCCACTGCTCAAGAAACCGACCACTTTCATTTTGACCAAGTGTATACATATGCAAAATGAAGGATCATGGAAAATCATGCGACATTTTAATTCAATCTTTGTTCTAAATTTCTAAGCAACGACACCATTTCCATCAAGAATTGGGATACAGTTGCAGATAAATTGCTACGAATCAGTCAATTAACCAGCTGGCTAATTATAATTGATACTGGGTTCAATTCCCAACAGATTCTCTGAAACATTTAGTGGAAAATGATATTGTTTAGCAGGTTTTCACCCAACTACTTCATATTATCACCTAACGGCCTTTCTGATTACGGTAATTAAATAATTACAATTATATTGCGGATAGACAATTCCTTCGTATTTAATTTTCACTTCCGATTATGTTACGTATAATCACACTTACAAATCAACGGTTATTCACAGCCACGTAGTACACAGTAGGGCTGGGGACGGAGCGGTTCGGTTCGGAGCAGTTACTGTGACGTCATTACTCTGTTGAACCGAGTACAGTACAGAGTACAAATTTGTGGCGGCAGATTTAAAATTTAGATAGATTGTGTCGATTTTAGAACGTCCTTTGAAAGTGAAACCAAGGGTGTTTTAAAAGCGTTCTAGTAAAGCGCCTTCGCTTTGCCAATTGACGAGAAAAAAAGTGCTTCTCTTCATTGCAAAATGGCGGTTGCAAATTTCATTTGCGTGATTACAACTATTTGCGGAGTTATTTTGTATGAAAGGCCTATTTAACTCTCAGTGTTGTTATATATGACAGACGAAATAAAATTGATAAAATAATTTATAATACCAACAGCTAATAAATTAACATGTGACGTAAACGCTGCAGCTAATTAAAAAAGAAGATAGAAAGAAACGTACTCCATGAAGCACTGCCTAAAACACTTAAAAATAACATACAGAAAGTGGATAAAATAATCAATAAAACTTGGAATCTTATACTGAAGAACATAATGTTTATTTATTTTATAACATTACTAGTCTTCAATACAACCATGTTCTCTTTTGTGAAGAGTAATACTATTGATAAATTAAAGTAATTAGGTAACATAATTCGTAGAAATAAATACAAATAAAATTATAACTAATGAGGTAACACAAATTCAATAAACACAAATAGAAGAAAAATATAATGCAGTTCTTTTTTTAACATATTTTAATATTAATCAAACACTCTAATATGATGATGATGATGATGATAATAATAATAATAATAATAATAATTATTATTATTATTATTATTATTATTATTATTATTATGTATAGTAATATGTTCAGACTGCCAATGTTCATTAGGTCCACTTGACAGGCCATATAATAGGATGAACTCCTCTTCAGTACTAGAGACCTTTCAGCCCGCCATGGGGATAAGGAAATAATTTGTGCTGCAGGTGAAAATATTTAAATACAACAGTACCTACGTTGTTGTCTGCTAGAATTAAGTAAAACACGCGAACTCTGTTTGAATGTTTGAACTGGCCGGTAACGTCTACGGTTAACCGAGTAACTTCGGTGCTCCGCTGCCAAGCACATAAACCGATAGAACCGAGTAACTCAACAGTTCTACTCGCTCCGTCTCCGGCTCTAGTACACAGAACTAAGAAATAGAAGATGGTGCACAGTAGAGTTTAATATGATCACTTAGGAGGCAAAACAGACGAAGACAAAAGTAATTTCTCTAGTGCAATCCATGGATTGTATGGATTTATGTGCTTATTATGACAAATAGTGCTTAATCTTCAGATTTTAAGTGATTGTGCATTCTATTTTACGTTCCAGTTAACGTGTGTCTTAAATATGATATAGAATACCAATTTAACGAAACAGTAGGTATTTACATTTTGCATCAAATCTAGAATGAAAACAAATAAATTCACACACAACTCTGTTCACAATATTCCACTAATAAATTAATTATCAAACTATAATAATTCAGTTATAATAATTACAGATTCATAGATCTTTGAAACTGATGTCACTTCTGTTTTATGAACATAATTTTTAGATGTGATGAAACGTTCGTTATTGAATACAGAATGTTTCAAAGTTACAGTATTCGTTACAGCATTTTAATGTACGTAGGTATTTTCCAAACTAATTTTTTCAATATATCTTCTTAAAATTGAGCTGTTGCTAAGTAACGTTAGTATGACGTCAGAATTGTGAGTTGAATTTCATCCTCCTTTCTCACTGTCTGGAATCCATACTAATTATAAGTCTGTAGCCGAAATGTTCATGGTAATTTTCGATTTTCCAAAAATAATTGGTCCTAACATATATAATTAACCGCCCTGAAACCGAAAATCGCTTTTTGAAAATTTTGTTTGTATGTTCTGTCTGTCTGTCTGGATGTTTGTTACCTTTTCACGCGATAATGGCTGAACCGATTTATATAAAAATTGGAATATAAATTAAGTTCGTTGTAACTTAGAATTTAGGTTATATGGCAGTCAAAATGTTTTATTTAAAAGAGGGGTTATAAGGGGGCTTGAATTAAATAAATCGAAATATATCCCTTATTATGTATTAATTTTCATGAAAAATATTAAATAATAAAAATGTCTTTAAAAATAATTTCCGATAAGTTTTATTCTACGCAAAATTTTGATAGGACTGATATTTAATGAGATAAATGAGTTTCAAAATTACAATAACAACGCCATCTAAGGCGGTGTAATGAAATAAAAAACAAATAACTTCGTCTATAAGGGGCCTCGGACAACAACAATCGAAAACTATGAAACTATAGCCTACAGAGAATGTTTCTTTATTTGTATGAAGTAATATCGGAAGCTAAATTAACAGATTTATATAATTAATTATTAATTCACCATTTGAAAGCGTAGTTTCTCTAGATGGACATAATGCTATAATGTTATTACAGTAACTTCTGAGTGAATCGAGGACAGGTAAGATTAAAATAGCTTCTTATGCACAGAAAACTTGATAGGCTATTCTGTACATTCGTTTCCTGTATTTCCTAAAATAATTTTTATGACCAAATGAGTGGTCTCTGGATCAAAATGATCGCATTTTAATTTTTTAATACAATTTAAATTAAGTAACATAATAAACGATTTATCCTTCTATCAAATACGAATGTTCCCTGGATCAAATGTCCTATATTAATTAAGTAATTACTTTATATTTATTTCTAACGGGTGCAGCGGAGCGCACGGGTACGGCTAGTAAATAAATATATTTTGGTCTTTTATAATATTCCTGTCGCACAAGGGTCATTACATCACCAATACTTTTATGTTATGATCTCATATTTTGTATATAATATATTCATATTATGACAGAGTCATAAAATAATTCATTATACATCCGTTGATTTTGAGGAATGCACACTGTTCAAGATTTTTTTTTTTTAAATCATTGTATGTAGCGTTTTCTTGACAGTCCGGGACAAGTACTTAAATACCTGATAAATTTTCATCACACTTTTGAACGCTATAAGGCAAAATGGTCTCAAATGCGAGATAAATCCTTTGTTTGTCATTTAACTATGCATATTTAAGGTCATTTCCAGCTTTGGTCCAGAATAAATCTTGGGCTAAAACTGAAAACTCAACAATCAACGGAGATGGAAGATCTAAACCCACGTGAATTGGTGGTATCGGCCATCAAGGATCTACAAGAGCCCAACGGTTGTTCTCGGAAGAAGATTGCGAAGTACATCATGTCGCGCTGCCCCACTGATGCCAGTACGTTGAAGCAGCAGATAAACACGACTTTGGAACGATTCGTGTCATACGGAATCCTGTGGACCGACCAGGGCCGTTACCACCTCGAGGATCCGGAGGACGAGTCATTTCAAGCGGGGTCACGCAAATGTCTCCGCTGTCGCGCTGGACGCAGGCGCAAGAGGGAAGGACGCCGCTCTCGTTCTAGTCGCAGACGTGCCGCTGTAGTTCCAGAAGCAGGAGGGGAGGGCGTCGACGACGCAGCTCTCTAACCCGCCACCGAAGGCGCTCTCGCCCCAGGAGGGTCTTGCCTGCCAGGAAACGAAAGAACATATCCGAATAGAATTGGGTGCCAGCAGCGAAACTGAGTCAACCAGAGAACCAGTTGTGCTTACATGTTCAACTAGCAGCTACCTCCTCTGTTGGTTTTGAAAAAAGTTAAACATTTTGTACCAGATTCTACTGATCCAATAAAATCTTATTTTATTTTATGTTTTATTTTATACTCCATCTACCTCTCTGTAGAAATGAACTTAATATATTAGGTTTGTGTAGGTCAATACTAGTGAGATTTAAAAATATGAGAATTATAAAAGTAATTTAAGAAAAAAAAAAACAAAGTGACAGCAGCATATAGGTAATTAAGTATGGACACATCGCGTCGGTACCTTTGATGTAGCCGGTGTGTAATGCCTATCCACTTCACTTTACGTGATTCGGGTTCTGCATATTGCGGGTAGATGGCAGGAATGTGACCGATTTTCTAGTTGCACACCACTTCGGCGGGCCATGCTGTACATGTGTATCTGTGGACAGTTATCGTGTACTAAGGCGTGTGTAAGTGTAGTATATTAAATGGGTGAGGATGATGATGAAGACGAGGAAGGGACGAGGGGAAACGCGGTGCCGGCACGTAGCCTACTTCTGTCGAATAGCACCAAGGGGGCCGCCAGGCTTAACGTTCCCGTCCGACGGACGAATCAATATTAACAGTGACATATGCATTCTCTTCATATGCGCTGCGGAGAGATTTGGAATTTAACCCAGGCATATTGGTGCACAATATAGTGATCAGAAATTGTGCACCGCCATATCTCCTAGTCCCGAGGTAGAAATTTTGTACGACAATTTCTGACCCCGCCGCGAATCGAACCCGGGACGGCTAGTCTGGAGGCAGACATTCTACCACAGAGAAAACTCGGCGGACAGTTTGATTACTTGTAGACGCTCTTTTTTTTTACGCCTGGAGGCATGGAGTTTAAGTGCCGTACATTCTATCTCTGTATGTTTTTCATAGTTCTGGTATTCAGTGTTCTGGTATGAGGTTGTAATGTACATCGCAGGTATGATGGCATTCCACACAAAACCAAAATAGTTCGTGCATGATACAATGTAAGCAGAGTTTAGGAAAAGAGCTCCAACAAGGATATAAAGTGTTTTCGGACCCATATTCATATAGCACTTTTCATTATATATAATATGCAGGGACATCATTTTATTTTTACTAACATTTTTAATATTAACCTGGCTATACCTTTAGAGCACCGGAAAAACAGTTTGCTACCCCCTTCCACGACTTTAGTTCGATGATACTGGCGTAAAACACAAACAAATCACTCTAGTAGGTATAGGAGGGAAGAAAAGTAGTTCATCCGTTACGTAAAGTAGGATATGTCGCGATTTTGAGTTCGATAATGTTCATTAGGTACAATCATGGACTCCTTCCATCGTTCTGGTACCTATTGTACCTATTTTTAAAAAGGGGGGCAAAATCAACTGTGGTAACTTTCGAGGAATATCACTTTTGTTGACGTACAAAATTTTGTCCAATATTCTTTTGAGAAGATTAACTCCGTACGTAGATGAAATTATTGGGGATCATCAGTGCGGGTTTCGGCGTAATAGATCGACTATTGATCAGATTTTTTGTATTCGACAGATAATGGAGAAAAAATGGGAGTATAGGGGTACATAGATTTCAAAAAGGCATATAAATCGGTTAAGAGGGAAGTATTATATGATATTCTTATTGAATTTGGTATTCCCAAGAAACTAGTTCGATTAATTAAAATGTGTCTCAGTGAAACATACAGCAGAGTCCGTATAGGTCAGTTTCTATCTGATGCTTTTCCAATTCACTGCGGGCTAAAGCAGGGAGATGCACTATCACCTTCACTTTTTAACTTCGCTCTAGAATATTCCATTAGGAAAGTTCAGGATAACAGAGAGGGTTAGGAATTGAACGGGTTACATCAGCTTCTTGTCTATGCGGATGACGTGAATATGTTAGGAGAAAATACACACACGATTAGGGAAAACACGGAAATTTTACTTGAAGCAAGTAAAGCGATCGGTTTGGAAGTAAATCTCGAAAAGACAAAGTATATGATTATGCTCGTGACCAGAATATTGTACGAAATGGAAATATAAAAATTGGAGATTTATCCTTCGAAGAGGTGGAAAAATTCAAATATCTTGGAGCAACAGTAACAAATATAAATGACACTCGGGAGGAAATTAAACGCAGAATAAATATGGAAAATGCCTGTTATTATTCGGTTGAGAAGCTCTTATCATCCAGTCTGCTGTCCAAAAATCTGAAACTTAGAATTTATAAAACAGTTATATTACCGGTTGTTCTGTATGGTTGTGAAACTTGGACTCTCACTCTGAGAGAGGAACATAGGTTAAGGGTGTTTGAGAATAAGGTTCTTAGGAAAATATTTGGGGCTAAGAGGGATGAAGTTACAGGAGAATGGAGAAAGTTACACAACACAGAACTGCACGCATTGCATTCTTCACCTAACATAATTAGGAACTTAAAATCCAGACGTTTAAGATGGGGAGGGCATATAGCACGTATGGGCGAACCCAGAAATGCATATAGAGTGTTAGTTGGGAGGCCGGAGGGAAAAAGACCTTTAGGGAGACCGAGACGTAGATGAGAGGATAATATTAAAATGGATTTGAGGGAGGTGGGGTGTGATGATAGAGACTGGATTAATCTTGCACAGGATAGGGAGCGATGGC
Source organism: Periplaneta americana (assembly GCA_025594305.2). Classification (NCBI taxonomy): domain Eukaryota; kingdom Metazoa; phylum Arthropoda; class Insecta; order Blattodea; family Blattidae; genus Periplaneta; species Periplaneta americana. Next base: position 135,388,652 of record JAJSOF020000013.1, on the reverse strand, counting down.
GGGCTTATGTGAGGGCGGCAATGAACCTTCGGGTTCCTTAAAAGCCATTTGTAAGTAAGTAAGTAATGTTCATTAGGTTTTTGTTTAATCAAAATACAGTACTGTATTAAGAATGTGTTTTTACTCACGAACTGAGTTATCCATGCGAACGTATTCAGTATGCAGTCTATATTATACTGTCTACAGCACATTAGCGTATAATATAGAGAATGAAGTTAAATTGAGAAATAATCATAATATGGATATTTAAACACATTTTTGAAAATGGTGGCCGTTCGTTTCGATACAGTCTTCAGTTCTTTTGTGCATATTATCGCACTATAGACTATTGCATCTAATTCCAATTGCCTGTTTCGTCCTTCGTACTAGTAACTCATGTTGAAATAATTCTGTACCTACTCTATAAAAGAGTACCTTACGTACTGTAAATTCAATCTTCACTTCTGCCCGACCCGCACAGATAAAATTACTCAGACATGCTATCTACTGTCCGTCCAAGTGGTTATCCCACAGGATCGTAGAAAGTGGGGAAATCACGTGACAGTTAACAACTTAACGAGGCCCTTTTATTTAAGTTATTTTAAACAGTCGTATAATATTACGTAAATGTCCAATTGCTAACAGAAATTAATGTTTTCAGAAAAAAGCTAAGACAGCCCAGCTTTTACAGAGGGGCGAGCAGAAGCAGGTGGGGAAATCGGGATGGGACGTAGGCAAACGGACAGTACCTGTGCGAAAATATGATTCAATATTGAAAGCTCTTTCGTCACTGGAAAACGCGAACGTATTTCTATACTCACTAACTCAATGCTGTTTACTATATGCGGCTTGATTCTGTGTGGAGGACAGTTGGAACTTCATTAGTAGTAGGGGTGTGAGTGAAGTACATTAAAAAACTCAGGTACAATAAAAATTGAAGTAAAAATAAAATGATGTCCCTGTTTATATGTATGTATGTTTCCATAAAATTTGACATGCCTGTTTGTTACACCCTGTATATTGCACAGATGTACTGTTATTTGTAACTAAACTTCCGAAATGAACATGTTAATGTAATTGTGCAATACTTTCTGTTTTATGCATAATTAGCGCTTAAGAAAGAACGCTTTTACAACCAGATGCAGATATTATTTTAATTTCGTAGTTTGTTCGGCAGAAAAAGATACTGCAGCGCTCACTTGTCTTTGAAGCAATGCCGCCTGGCCCTCTGTTAAAGAAAGCAGACGAAGGCAAAGCCACCTGCGTCTCCAGTTGGAGCAATTTAACTGCAATAATCGAATAAGCCGAGACGGCGGAACAGATGGGTACGCGTCGTCATGCCTACCCGCCCTATCTGTCGTTTTCTGCGAGGATTTTAGAGAGGAAAGAAGGATCTATTCCAAATTACGAGGGATTATATAAGGACCAGACATAGAAAAATAAACTAAATTCTAAAATTGTTCTTAGAGAAGTAGATTACAAATAAGTTACGTTTACTTCCTCATACATTTTACTCAGTAGAGCAGCCGTGGCGAAAATGTGATCGTGCGCCGAGCCACTGTGTAACCTGCAACGTGCATAGCACCCATGAAGGGAGGCGGACACCCGAAGGGGAAGTGAAGCAACTGTCTGACTTATTAACGGTTTTTCATTTTTCTTACGTCAAGCACTTAAATATAATTTACACAGTATAACAACAAAATGAAACTTCAACGTGCTCATAATTTGTGTGTACGTTTTGTAAGCAATGTTCGTAAATATGATCATATTACCCCATCCCTGGAAGCAATAGGTTGGCTTAAACTAGATAAGAAAATAAATTTACATTCACTTCTCTTTCTCTTCGAAATCTTGAACTCTTCTATTCCTTCGTACCTGTCGTCTCGCTTCACTTACCTTTCTTCCCACCATAATCTGAACACACGCTCTCGTCATGAAACAATACTAACAATACCATCCCATCGCACCTCCTCATACTCATCTTCTTTCACAATAGCCCTGCCAAGACTCTGGAATTCGCTACCTGCTAGCATCAGGGACTGTCGAATTGAATTCAAACGAAAACTTACTAGGCACTTGGTCAGTAATTGATTACTTGTAAATAGTTTCTTTAATCTATCACAAAATATTTCAATATTCAGTAATTTCATCACTATAAAATTTTGTTATTCTAGATTTAATTTGTAATTCAGTAAATATAAAATATTCGTTGTTTCTCTATGATAAATTATCTAGCTTTAATTATTCAGGTAATCTTTTCGTACTTTGATTTTATTCTAATTGTAAATTTAATACTAATTGTAATGTTATTTGTAATTGTAATTGTAAATCTAATACTAATTGTAATTTTATTGTTGATATTGTAGTTGGAATCTCCTGGTAGAGGGGCAGAGAAGGCCTGACGGCCTTATCTCTACCAGGTTAAATAAATAAATTCTACTAATACTAATACTATAAGGCTACAAACTTATGTTTAGTACGTGTAACGAAGAATATTCACATAGCTAGCAGTGCATAGTTCTGTACAGATTACTGTGCACTTAACTGCGGAATCCCGGCCAAACAGTCACTCAGTTGAGTGCGCCCCTTGTATAATGGCAGTTGACTAGGACATAAAACGTCAACGTATATGCCTAACTTGGAGTCAGGCCGCAAAGAGAAACATCAAAGGAGGAGAGTTCGGTCCGGTGTTGTGGATTGAATTCGGCGTAGCTCAGTAGTCAGAGCGCTTGGTACGTAGAACCAAGGACCCGGGTTCGATCCCCGTCGCCGGAACGAATTTTTCTCCTCAATATTAAGTTAATTGTCGATATTACAGATATTATTTTGTAGGACAAATTAATAAAATCTTTAATACCCGATAGGCCTATTTTGTTCATCAGTACACATTTTCTTAAAAACAATAATTTATTTTTACAAGTAAAATATCCATAGGTACACTGTATAAAATGTTACGTGATTAATGTTTCAAAATTAAAACAGTGCATAAAATGTTATATGATTTATGTTTACAAAATTGCTATTAAAATTATATTCGATGGTACGTTGATCACCAATATCTTCCAATTCATCTATACGTCGGAGCTCAGGTGACAAAATTTTGTCTTCGTACTTTTCGGACAGTGCTCTTCATTGTTTCTTCCTTTGGCAGGTCAATGTTTGTTTCACTCGAAACATTTCTGAACAATGACTGAAGGTGATGCATCTGCTGTTCGTGTAGTTTCTTTAATTGCCTCCACGGTTTCAATGGCTTGAATTCTTCATCAGTTAGGACCATGACTTGGATGTTCAGAAGGATCTCCAATTACGGATGTTTTTATCTGAAGTTAGGGTTATCGTAGCGTTGCATTTTCTGTGCTGGTCGCATCTCCAAAAAACATCGGAATGTCGAACTTTGTACCTGGTATACATATACCCTTGAGTATTAGTTTCACAAAGCCCCTAATACTTCCAGTGAATCGAAATTTTCCTTCGTGATGCTCTTTGAATACCATACATTTGAAATAACTAAAATAAGTAAGAACGTTACCTTACACCTAACATTTCTTTGCCAAATACTTATGTGCGTAACCACGGAAACAACCTTATAATGGCAGCTGAATCTCATTATATTTATATGCGTAACCATAGAAACAACCTTAAAATTACATTTAAATCTCATTAAATTTTTCCAATAAAATATGAATAAATTATTCAATCTAATCGGTGACAAGAACGCCGGTGACTAAAATGTAATCGGTGACAAGAAGATATAATGCCAACATCTCCGGTGACGAGAATTCCTAGACACATTAATAATAATAATAATAATAATAATAATAATAATAATGATGATGATAATGACAAATATATTGACCTCTTTTACATAAAATTTAAAAGTTGAGACGGTGTCGGGTGGAGTTCCCGGGTAGCTCAGTTGGAAAGAGCGCTGGTACGTTCAACCAGAGGTCCCGGGATCGATACCCGGCACCGGAACAATTTTTCCCTTGAAATTATTCAAATCTGCTTTACAGGGAGCCTTACCTGAAAGACTATATTTGCATAATATAGGTTATACGTCACTGTGTACGTTAACAGAAAACCACAATTCCAAGTCACACAGAGATTGTGTGCACTCGATGTGGATCTCTGGCGTTTCGTCAGCCCACGCGAGTTGTGTGGATATAAAGGGAGAAGTTGAGACGGTGTCGGGTGGAGTTCCCGGGTAGCTCAGTTGGAAAGAGCGCTGGTACGTTAAACCAGAGGTCCCGGGATCGATACCTGGCCGCGGAACAATTTTTCCCTTGAAATTATTTTTCTGTATATATTATATTTTATGTTACAATTATTAGCAAAATAATAAATAAATAAATAAATAAATAAATAAATAAATAAATAAATAAATAAATAAATAAATGAAGAAATGAAGAAATAATTAAATAAATAAATAAATAAATAAATAAATAAATAAATAAATAAATAAATAAATAAATAAATAAATAAATAAATAAATAAATAAATAAATCCTAACATTGCTAACTTGAAGAATTTCAAGGCTATACTGGAAAGTCGAAAACTTCTTCTGGATGAGAATTAATTTTAAAATTCTAGATTCATAAGATGGAAACGTGTGATATTAATAAAATTAAAACAGCGCTTTGGTGACTTGATCCACTGTAGCTCAAAACTTCCTGGACAAATAATCTGAGACAAAGAGGACTGCTGCAATTTGCAGGCGTACTCTTAGAATTATGACTTCATCCACAAATCCTCGGAAAAGATCCAACTTTAAATAATCAGAAAATTAACTAAACTCAATTTTTTAAGAATTGTGACTTGATCCACTTTAGCTCTGAACGTCGGAATTGCTATTCGTATCTCTAGAATAAATGCTGGTTGGGTATCGAACCTAGATTCGATAGCATAAGGGAGGTTGGGAAATCGGATTGATATTTATATATTAAAATTTAAATTATCAAACCGATGTAATTGTAAAAACATATTCATAAGTTCAACAGAACAAAAAATTGATAGGCTATATGAAATACAGCGGAATTGACTTTATATATACTTTTATAACCAGCCGATATGTCATGTGTTATTTTTAGAAACAGTTTCAAAACTGATAAAATATAATTACGCCGTGAATGTTTTCTGTTCGGTCTGCCACAGACCGCACTAATGGATGGGAAGCAAAGTCATATTTCACAATTAAATTTCCCCGACATTTCCATCCTCTTTATTAATTTTAGTTTATTAAAGCACACAGAGAGGATTTCCTTTAACAAAACCTCGGGACGCTTTTTTTAATGCGCAGTGATAAAGACCTCACTGTGTCTGCTTTTGAAACCGACATTTGAAGGCTCAGGACGGATTACGTGGACAATGCTGTGTCCAGATTCTGGTGACGTCACACCCTGCGATCGCTTGAAAGTGTACATGTAATGGAATTAAAAAAGAGAAGGAAAAAAACTCTAGTCCAGTTCTAAATATAAACTGCAGGTTTCATAATAGAATGCCCAGATCCATCCCTACATCCCTCTGATTTCAAGATAAGTTAACTGGTCCAAACGTAGATTCAGCAGCGGCTTTGTGTTTTCCGATGGAATGGTTAATTTTATAAAGAAGACTATAAATTACGTAGGCTTTTACAAGATTTTGTATCTGCCTTCTTGTCAAGCATAAATCTTTTGGCGGAAACCCGGAGAGAATTCTTTTGGGGTATTTGATTTGAGAGCTGTACAAGATGAAAAGAAGCCTACCGCAGAGCTACCGAATTTGAAGATAATAATGTTTCTGTTTTTTTTATTACTCCTGATTGTTACTTTATCCGCACTAAAAATTCACAGTATAATAATCACAAAATTATAGTAAAATTATATTTTCTTGCAATATATGACAAATGTCCTTTAGAACGAATTATATATTGCTGATATTATTATTATTATTATTATTATTATTATTATTATTATTATTATTATTATTATTATTATTACATTAATTCAGTCGCTAAATGGTCGGAAGACAATGGTATGAAAATTAACGTATCCAAAACTAATGTAATAAACTTTTATAGAAAAACTTCTTCACTGAAATTTAATTATTATCTAAATAATGTTCTAATTAGCAGAAAGGATTGCGTAAAAGATTTGGGAATATTCTTTGACAGTAAATTGTATTTTCATAGTCACGTTGATTACATTTACAATCACGCAATCAGAATGTTAGGAATAATACGGTCAATAACTTATTCTTTTTCCACGCCCGATTCTCTTTTAATGCTTTATTATACATTGGTGCGATCGAAACTCGAATATGCATCTGTAGTTTGGAACTCGATTACAACTACGGACTCGGCTAAATTAGAAAATATGAGAGAAAATGTGAATATTTTAATTGTCAAAATCTATATGCTAGACGCCATGAGCTAGATTATCTGTTCTTTTGTAAAGTCCTCAAAGGTGATATATCCTGTGACTCTTTCTTAAGCAATATTACCTTACGTATTCCAACAAAAGATATGAGAGCCCACAAACTTTTCTATATTAGAAATTCGAAATTTCTTTCACCAGTCTCCAGATTCATTAAAAATGCCAACATGCATGGCTGCGAATTCGATCCCTTCAATGTATAGACTTAGTTTGCTCTTGGCAACGATTTATCATTTATGTATTCTTTTAGGCATTATGCTCAATTATCATTTTCTCATAGTATTCTTGGCTATGTATTTTAAAGTCATCCATTATTTATCCATTCATCGTCATTATTGTAATTAATTGTAATTGTATTTATGTGTAATAATTATTTTTGTATTATGTTTTTATTATATTTGTGCTCAACTGTAATTGGCCACTGGCTGTTGTACAGCACATTAAATATAAATAAATAAATAAATAAATAAATAAATAAATAAATAAATTATAATTCACATGTCGTTAAGTTAAGCAGTAACTTAGTGTACATTTGTTTTTCAACTTTGGGAAAGTTACCTAGATATACAAACAAATTTACGCATATTGCGTATGGCCATAAAACCTAGGTTTTCCCTTAACCAATTAAAGAAAAGTTGCTGAGTAACTTTCAGACTCATTCGGACTTCGGACTCATTTTACTTACAAATGACTTTTAAGGAACCTGCAGGTTCATTGCCGCCCTCACATAAGCCCGCCATCAGTCCCTATCCTGTGCAACATTAATCCAGTCTATAACCTCACATCCCACCTCCATCAAATCCATTTTAATATTATCCTCCCATCTACGTCTCTGTCTCCCCAAAGGTCTTTTTCCCTCCGGTCTTCCAACTAATACTCTAGCCCAGTGGTCGTCAGCACAGAGCACCCTGGGGCTAGCGTCTCTTACCCGCGGTAAACACAGTGCACCATGGTGCACTCGTAGCTGCTAGCGGGTATGCACTCTACCTCTTCCTGCTGCTGGATGGGGAACACGGGACGGCCCGCTTACTCTTTGCACATTTCAGCGACTGCTGACGACCACTGCCTAGCCTATATGTATTTCTGGATTCGCTCATACGTGCTACATGCCATGCCTATCTCAAACGTCTGGATTTAATGTTCCTAATTATGTCAGGTGAAGAATACAATGCGTGCAGTTCTCCGTTGTGTAACTTTCTCCATTCTCCTGTAACTTCATCCCTCTTAACCCCAAATATTTTCCTAGAACCTTATTCTCAAACACCCTTAATAGCTGTTCTTCTCTCAAGGTAATATAACTGTTTTATAAATTCTAACTTTCAGATTTTTTGACAGTAGTCTAGATGACAAAAGCTTCTCAACCGAATAATAACTGGCATTTTCCATATTTATTCAGCGTTTAATTTCCTCACGAATGTAATTTATATTTGTTACTATTGCTCCAAGGTATTTGAATTTTTCAATCTCTTCGAAGGATAAATCTCCAATTTTTATAGTTCCATTTCGTACAGTATTCTAATCACGAGACATAATCATATACTTTGTATTTTCGGGATTTACTTCCAACCCTATCGTTTTATTTGCTTCAAGTAGAATTTCCGCGTTTTCCCTAATAGTTTGTGGATTTTCTCCTAACATATTCACGTCATCCGCATAGATAAGAAGCTGATGTAACCCGTTCAATTCCAAACCCTCTCTGTTAACCTGGACTTTTCTAATGGCATGTTCTAGAGCGAAGTTAAAAAGTAAAGGTGATAGTGCATCTCCCTGCTTTAGCCCGCAGTGAATTGGAAATTGCATCAGATAGAAACTGGCTTGTACGGATTCTGCTATAAGTTTCACTAAGACACATTTTAATTAATCGAACTGGTTTCTTGGAAATACCAAATTCAATAAGAATATTATATAAAACTTCTCTCTTAACCGAGTCATACGCCTTTTTGAAATCTATGAATAACTGATGTACTGTACTCTAATACTCCCATTTTTTCTCCAATATCTGTCGAATACAAAAAATCTGATCAATAGTCTATCTATTACGCCTAAAACTACACTGATGATCCCCAATAATTTCATCTACATATGGAGTTAATCTTCTCAAAAGGATATTCGAGAAAATTTTATACGACGTCAACAAAAGTGATATTCCTCGAAAGTTACTACAGTTAGTCTTGTCCCTTTCTTCTTCTTCTTCTTCTTCTTCTTCTTCTTCTTCTTCTATTATTATTATTATTATTATTATTATTATTATTATTATTATTATTATTATTATTATTATTATTATTATGATACAGAAACAATTCCCGTGTTTTCCCAAATAGTTTGTGGATTCTCTCGTAAAATATTCACGTCATTCTCATAGATAAGAAGTTGATGTAAGAGCTATCATTATGATTACGATACTAATGTACGAGTAATGTCTCATGTGGCATCCACGTTGAACTGTTAACTTCAGAGACTATGCAGTGACGATGAAATGATATAGATATAATGAAAGGCGTTGTAAGAATGACAGAAAAGAGATAAGTATTCAGAGGAAACTTGTCCCACAATCGCCTAATTGCCATGAGTTTCATAAGATCATTTTCATGTCGAAATCAGGTCGTCTTTAATGGAAAGTCATCAATTCACAGTTTACTGATGCGTCATGTGGATGCTCTGTGTTGAGATAGATTGAGATTCTAGTATTGTACTTACTTTCATATAAAAACCTTACTGAATATCTTGATCGTAAGTAAACCCATGCTCGTAAGGCGGTCCGATTAGACTAACCCGCCGTGCGCCGTGCACATGAAAGAACCACTTTGACGTTGTGGGCCGCAATCTTCTATACCTCGCTGCCTTCCAAATCATTCCTTTTTTTGAAAATAAGTCGCGCGTCTGGAAGGCGATCGCGGCGCGAGTTCTGCATCTCGCCCGACCGCTATCGATCGGTCGGCCGGGTGCGTTCAGTAGCAAACAGCTCTGCGGCATGGACCAGTACTTCCCGAGGAGCGGCAGCCAGATCCGAATCTCGTGGTAGGAGACAGCCACAGAAAATTTCTGAAATTTCAACATACGCGCTTAAAATTACTTCGTAAAATTTTGTTTTCAGACAGGTCAATGTAATAGTGTCCTAAAATAAGTGAAATAACTTCAGGAATGTGTTCCTCTCACTTACTAATGGTTTTTAGGGAACCAGAAGGTTCATTGCCGCCCTCACATAAGCTCGCCATCGGTCCCTATCCTGAGCAAGATTAATCCAGTACGTACCATCACATCCCACCACCTTCAAATTTCTTTTAATATTATCGCCCCATCTACTGTCCACATTTCACGAGAAGTTCCGAGCAAGGAATGCAAGGTTTTCCCCCACTCTCACAACCAAACATCGAGACAACCGGGTTTGTGTGCTCTAAACTTTCGCTATCAACTACGGTGAAAACATTGTCCCTCAGTAAAACATTAACTTTGTATCCGGATTATTAATTCATACAGGCTACATATATTTAATATCTATAATTAAGTTAATTACGGAAAGCAATTATTCAGTGACAGTGTTATACCACACCAGTCAATGTAAATATTACATTTCTGGTTTACAATATAATAATTAATAATAATAATAATAATAATAATAATAAAATAACCTACACTGCATAGTCCTCGCTGACTTTTTTCCTTCAACTGTCGCCTTATTCTTTTAATTGTCGCTACGTACACACCTATTCAATAAATGTAATGCCATTGGAATTAAAAGCTGATTTTACTCCATATTTATTATTTTCCAAAAACAATTGGTGTCAACATGTATAATTAACCATCCTGAAACAGAAAATCATCGCTTTTTTTTATTTTTGTCTGTCTGTCTGTCTGTCTGTATGTTTGTTACCTTTTCAGGCGATAATGGCTGAACGTTTCAAGGATTATGGAGGAGGTAAAAACGAACGTCTGTTTTAAGTGACAAAAGTTTAGCAGATACGCCGTTTTCCCGCTAGATGGCCTGAAGGATAGATGACTTGACTTCCGTCACAACACACACTGATTAGTTCTGTTTGTGCACGACCATCTTGTAGGGCCTAATCTGTTGCCTAACAGTCTCCGTGATGGTAATTATTTTGTTTATGCTACGTCCTACCAGAACTCCATATTGAGTACCGGGTCTTTCCCGGGGGTAAAAGGCGGTCAGAGCGTGGTGCCGACCACACCACCTCATTCTAGTGCCGAGGTCATGGAAAGCATGGGGCTCTACCTCCGTGCCCCCCAAGTGCCTTCATGGCATGTTAGGGGGATACCTTTACCTTTATTATTTATTTACTTAATCTAGCTGAGTTAAGGCCATGAGGCCTTCCCTACCACACCACCAATATACAAATAGGTATGTAGAAAGAAAACAAATACAGAGAGAAGAAGTATGACTATTTTATAGCGTTTCTTTGCAAAAGAAGCGAAAGAATACAACATAATCGAATAATACTGAAGGCAAAAATTAATCTGGAGGTAAGAATTTCAAACCCCTTAATAGTTAGGCTTTTTTACATTTAATTTATTACGATTTTTTTAATATATAGTAATTAAAATTTTTACGAGTGTAATGCTGCATGTTATTTAAATGAAATATTAAAGCTCCATGTATACTAAAGTTTTAAATTTGTTCCCATCTCGAAGTCACGCCCATGGTTAACTGAAGTTATTGTAAGTTTCAATAATTTAATGTTGACATTGTGAGAATATTGTTAAGTCAGTGCAAATGAAATTACTATTAAATTACAAAAAATAAATAAATACCTGCGTATTTAGCAGCCATTTCTGTAGCATTAATCAAAGGATACAATAATCTCTTCTGCCTTGCTTCTTCATCACACATCTTTATTACATTCGCTATACTTTATCGTGCTTTACTATGCATAGTTTTTCCTTTTTTTACATTTTGTAAACATTACGATAACTGATATGCAACACTATTGAAATCAAACAGAACTCTACTTCGCTTTAAAACTACTTAACTAAATATTTCACTGACTAAACGACTTCGTAACTCATTGTCTAATTAAATTATTAATTTAAGATAATTGCCTAATTAAAGGCAATCTGGCACGATCTTTAAGTTAACTTAAGAAATTAAAATATGACTTAAGAATGTTTTAATATAAACTACACTTGTTATCCACAGTATTCACTATACCAACATCAAACAATAAAATCTCAACAGTAACTAAAATACTTGCATAGTTTGCAAAACCAACGTTTTCAGGTCGAGTGCCACTGAACTTTGTCCCAGCCAGTCAATGCCACCACCCTCAACAACCTGCTCTTTCAGACGCGCTGAGTTATTGTACACTTCCTTACCCTCGTCTCTTATCCCGCAAGGACCATTCCCCCTCGCAGAGATCATCTCGTGAAGTGTGGACAGTACGTCTCGGCCTCTCCAAAGGTCTTTTTCCTTCTGGTCTCCCAACTAACACTCTATATGCATTTCTGCATTCGCCCATATATGCTATATGCCCTGCCCATCTCAAACGTCTAGATTTAATGTTCCTAATTATGTCAGGTAAAGAATACAATGCGTGCAGTTCTGCTTTGTGTAACTTCCTCCGTTCTCCTGTAACTTCATCCCTCTTAGCCCCAAATATTTTCCTAAGTACCTTATTCTCAAACACGCTTAACCTCTGTTCCTCTCTCAAAGTAAGAGTCCAAATTTCACAAACATACAGAACAACTGTATTATAAATGCCAAAAAGGACGAAGTGAAAAGAAGGGAATAGAAGCATTTGAAATGTGGATATGGAGAAGCAAGGAACGTGTGAAGTGGACAGTCAGAATAAGAAACGAAGCTGTGTTGGAAAGAGTGGGTGAAGCAAGAATGATTCTAAAACTGATCAGAAAGAGAAGAAGGAATTGGTTGGGTCACTAGCTGAGAAGAAACTGCCTACTGAAGGATGCAATAGAAGGAATGGTGAACGGGACGAGAGTTCGAGATGGAAGAATATATCAGACGGTAGATGACTTTAAGATATATGGATCATATGCGGAGACAAAGAGGAAGGCGGAAAATAGGAAAGACTGGAGATTGGTGGGTTTGCAGTAATTTACCCTTGGGCAGAACACTATGAATGAATGAAACATTTATCCATAGAATTTTAAACTGCAGTAGTTTCACAGTACTGCTTCTTACGTATGTGGCAAAAGCCACCTCAGAGAAAAATACTTATGGAGTCATCTTTACGTTCAGAAGTAACCCCATGGAAGAAACGTAAACAACGAAAGGAGAAGAAGCAGGATATAATAAAGAAAAATAAGAATAAAAGAGAGGCACATGTCAGCCACAACAGAATGCTTTTTACTAAAACGACCATTGTCCACAGTTACCTTCATTTATAAATGTAATTTATATGAGGGATTTTAAATTATACAGAGACATCATTTTATTTTTACTAACATTTTAAATATTGACCTGGGTATACCTTTGGATTAACGGTTGAGAACCGGAAACACCGTTTGCTACCCCCTTCTACGACTGGAGTTCGATGATACTGGCATAAAATACAAACAAATCTCTTTACTAGGTATAGGAGGGAATCAAAGTAGTTCATCCATTTACGTAAACTAGGAAATATCGCAATTTTGAGCTTGTTAATTTTTATTAGGTTTTTGTTTAATCAAAATACAGTACAGTATTAACAATAAGTGTTTTTACTCACGAACTGAGCTTTCCATGCGAACGTACTCATTATGCAGTGTCTACAGCACATTAGCTTACAATATAGAGAATGAAGTTAAAGTGAAAAAAAATAATTACAATATGTATATGTGCCCACTTCAAGTACGAAACAGCTGACCAGAATAAACCAAGGAGGAAATCAAAACGTGAGTCAGATACAAAATACTGCGGACGAAGAATTAGGGAAACAGCTGGAAGGGTCTAAGGTCAGGAGCATAGACAAGACTAATGGAAGAAATGCAAGAGAAGACATGATAAGAACGGGTGAAGGAACGAAGCGACTACCAGATATTAGTGATTGTGAGGACAGAATGAATAGGGCTTTGGAGAGGTTATTAGCGAAGAAGAAGAGTGCTAAAAAGTGAGTGCAAGAAAGTTAGGAGTGGCAAAAGTGTAAGAAAAGGAACAGAGAAGAAAGTGTTAAGTGTAAGAAGATAGTGTAATAAGATAAGACTATCAAACAGTGAATACAAGAGAATTAAAGTGAAAAAAAAATCTGAACAAATGAGAAGTGGAATGAGAGAGAAATTGCAAGTGTAATTAAGTGAATTAGTTATTTCATGTTTTTCAATGTTATGGGTTGGGAGTAGTATCAGGGGTACTATAACTGTAGGAGTATTATAGAAATAAATTTATGGAAAGAGATAATAAAATAGGAAATTTAGGAGGAAGGAAGAGAATGGGATCAATACATAAATAAACAGAGGATAGAAAAAAAAAAAAGTGATGTAAGTGTTGTAAAACAGAGTAAACGGAAAAGTTAGCAAGTAATGTAGGAGAAAATAGCTGGAAAATAATGATTAAGAGTAGGTAGGATGTGAGGGTAGAGAAGAAAATAAATAAAAAATGAAAATTATTAAGGAAGGAATATGCAATATTTAATAGGTGAGAGAGAAATGGAAGGGAGACAGTCTAGGTAGGAGGGAGAGAATAGAAGAGGATAGAGAGGGAAGGACATAGAGCAGTTCAGTTATAACAGAACATTAGAAAGTAATCAAGAAATTCTCGGCAAAGAATACATTAATAGAAAAGAGATGTATGTATTAAAGGGATGGTGGATCGAAAAACAGAAATGTGAAGGTCCACCATAACTGTGAATTGCAAAGTTGACTGACAAATAAATATATCATATATCATATCATATCATATCATATCATATCATATCATATCATATCATATCATATCATATCATATCATATCATATCATATCATATCATATCATATCATATCATATCATATCATATCATATCATATCATATATCATATCATATCATATCATATATCATATCATATCATATCATATCATATCATATCATATCATATCATATCATATCATATCATATCATATCATATCATATCATATCATATCATATCAATATGTATATGTATATTTAAACACATTTTTGAAAATGGTGGCCGTTCATTTCGATACAGGCTTCAGTTCTTTTGTGCATATTATCGCACTATAGGCTATTGCATCTAATTCCAATTACCAGTTTCGTCCTTCGTACTAGTAACTCATGTTGAAATAATTCTGTACCTACTCTATAAAAGAGTACCTTACGTACTGTAAATTCAATCTTCACTTCTGCCCGACTCGCAGAGATAAAATTACTCAGACATGCTATCTACTGTCCGTCCAAGTAGTTATGTCGCAGAATCGTATAAAGGGGGGAAATCACGTGACGGTTAATTACTTAACAAGGCCCTTTTATTTAAGTTATTTTAAACAGTTGTATAATACGTAGACGTCCAATTCCTAACAGAAATAAATGTTTTCAGAAAAGGGCTAAGACAGCCCAGCCACTAGCCTTTATAGAGGGGCGAGTAGAAGCAGGTGGGGGAAATCGGGATGCGACGTAGGCAAACAGACAACAGTATATGTGCGAAGATATGATTCAATATTGAAGGCTCTTTCGTCACTGGAAAATGCGAACATATTTCTAGAACGTACTATACTCACTCAGTACTGTTTACTATATGCGGCCTTGATTCTATGTGGAGACGGTTGGAAGTTTACTAGTAGAGGAGGTGGGAGTGAAGTACATTCAACAACTCAGGTACAATAAAAATTGAAGTAAAAATAAAATTATGTCCCTGTACACGTACTTCAGTTTTCCCAAGTTTCTGTAACACTTTAAGAAATAGCATCATGAATTTCATACTTGAAGTGTCAACAACACCCATGCCAGATAGTTTTTTGTTTCTCATGAAAATTTATGTTTTTGGACTAGAGTTGTTTTTCAAAAATCCCTTCAATTGAAGACTTGAATTGACGAACATCCCAAGTCCATTGAAGGAAAGTTTTGAGGCATGTGTTGGTTTATTTAAAGCTGAAACGACAGTATAGTATTCAAATCTCGACTCGGTTAGCCAGACAGTGGGTAAGTTGTTTGTGGCAGGGGAGTGAGTGGCGGTGAGTGGTTACTGCCCTCAGTGATCGACCCTAACTTAATTAAGCCATGCGAAGCGCCCCTATCTGTTGCTCGAGGTGATGGGCGAAGTCGTGGCTCTCAGGGGTTGTTTAGTTATTAGCTAATTATACAGAGTAAACTAGCTTAGCTACCTTTATGTTTACGATGTGAAGAGTTCGGATCGGGATCAAAGTCCTAGGCCTGAGGTAGATTGGATTCGGATGTCATTGGTTCGTATCCAGCTTGAAGTACGGAAATTCCTTTGACACTATTTCATAATCACCATCAAGATCTTCTTCTCCATCATTTTCAATAGCAAAGATTGATCTCATTATACAGTTCCGTATTAAAAAAACTTATTAATTGATATTTCGATCACATAATTTGTATTCTTATTGTTTTCATTGTTTGAACATGTACAGTAGTGACAAAAAAACCGGACCGACGGAATAATCAAGGCAAAAAAACCGAACCGAAGGAATAATCAAGGCAAAAAAACCGGACCGACGGAATAATCAAGGCAAAAAAACCGGACCGACGGAATAATCGAGGCAAAAAACCGGACCGACGGAATAATCAAGATAAAAAACCGGACCGACGGAATAATGAAGGCAAAAAAACCGGTCCGACGGAATAATCAAGGCAAAAAACCGGACTGACGGAATAATCAAGGCAAAAAAACCGGACCGACGGAATAATCAAGACAAAAAAACCGGACCGACGGAATAATCAAGGCAAAAAAACCGGTCCGACGGAATAATCAAGGCAAAAAACCGGACTGACGGAATAATCAAGGCAAAAAAACCGGACCGACGGAATAATCAAGACAAAAAAACCGGACCGACGGAATAATCAAGACAAAAAAACCGGACCGACGGAATAATCAAGACAAAAAAACCGGACCGACGTAATAATCAAGGCAAAATAACCGAACCGACGGAATAATCAAGGGAAAAAAACCGGTCCGACGGAATAATCAAGGCAAAAAAACCGGACCGACGGAA
Source organism: Periplaneta americana (assembly GCA_025594305.2). Taxonomy (NCBI): domain Eukaryota; kingdom Metazoa; phylum Arthropoda; class Insecta; order Blattodea; family Blattidae; genus Periplaneta; species Periplaneta americana. Next base: position 135,372,145 of record JAJSOF020000013.1, on the reverse strand, counting down.
TAATCAAGGCAAAAAACCGGACCGACGGAATAATCAAGGCAAAAAGCCGGACCGACGGAATAATCAAGGCAAAAAAACCGGACCGACGAAATAATCGAGGCAAAAAAACCGAACCGAGAGAATAATCGAGGCAAAAAAACCGAACCGACGGAATAATCAAGCCAAAAAAAACGGTCCGATGGAATAATCAAGGCAAAAAAATCGGACCGACGGAATAATCAAGGCAAAAAAACCGGACCGAAGGAATAATCAAGGCAAAGAAACCGGACCGACGGAATAATCAAGGCAAAAAAACCGGACCGACGGAATAATCAAGGCAAAAAACCGGACCGACGGAATAATCAAGGCAAAAAACCGGACCGACGGAATAATCAAGGCAAAAAACTGGTCCGACGGAATAATCAAGGCAAAAAAACCGGTCCGACGGAATAATCAAGGCAAAAAACCGGACCGACGGAATAATCAAGGCAAAAAACCGGACCGACGGAATAATCAAGGCAAAAAACCGGAACGACGGAATAATCGAGCAAAAAAACCGGAACGACGGAATAATCGAGGCAAAAAAACCGGACCGACGGAATAATGAAGGCAAAAAACCGGACCGACGGAATAATCAAGGCAAAAAACCGGACCAACGGAATAATCAAGGCAAAAAACCGGAACGACGGAATAATCGAGGCAAAAAAACCGTACCGACGGAATAATCAAGGCAAAAAAACCATACCGACGGAATAATCAAGGCAAAAAAAAAACCAGACCGGCGGAATAATCAAGGCAAAAAACCAGACCGACGGAATAATCAAGACAAATAAACCGGACCGACGGTATAATCAAGGCAAAAAAACCGGACGGACGGAATAATCTAAGTCCCCAAAATGAGCCACTTCGCATGCCCTGCTCGCATTCACAAGATAGCGAGTAATCTATTGAAATTGTTGTAGTTTCGACTGCTGACGTAGCTCATTTCGAAAGCCATTAGAAAATAAGTTGATGAAATTTATGTTCTGGGAATAATAAGTTAATTAAGTAAAGTCTGTGTGATGTATCTTGTCTCACTGTGAAAAGAGTGAGAAAGTAGATATGTCTTACTTCGTCTGTATTGTTATGGCGATGGAAGAGTGGAGCGATGCCGTCTATCCATCCAGTGGCGGAAGGGACTAGTTGATACATACTGTAGCTCAAAATACAATTAAAAAATATCTCTTCGTACTGTGTAGTTCCGTCACTGAGCTTGTCTTTCAAGAAATTGAGATCCGATAGCCTGTACAATAACAAGGTTTTGAAAGGAATCCTGAAAATTTACAACCCTCCTTGGTTTTATTGCTACTGAGACAAGATAAACCTTACCAGGTATAGTAAAATATGGCTGCAATCGAAAAGTACTGGGAATAATTTTTAATAAGTAATAAAAAAATTCCTTCCCGGGCAGGATTCGAACCACGAAAGTCTTAGTTACCAGTCTATCTTGCTGTCACTGTGAACAAGGCTCTGAAATCACCTACAAAGGTCGGTCAGGTTTTTTTTTTGCCACTACTGTACTGTTCAACTTCTTTGTTTACCTATTTAGTTTTATCCTACCCGCATTTGGAGTTCTACCAATAGCTTCCCACGAAAAAAAAAGATCATTGAAAGAAAGGCCTATTTACCACTTGCGTCCCGATTGCCAGAATTCTCTAGCTGGGGAAATATTATTTGTTTGTTATATCTAATTAGTTTGTAAATTATATTTGATATATGAACATAGTGTATAGGCCTACAAGTATACAGGGTGATTCAGACCAACCGTAACAGTAATTTATTTCGGAAACTAGTGCATTAAAAGTTTCAAGACAGAAATATTTATGCCTGTAACTGAAACACATGTGAACTTTCACTTGAGCTAGATTTCATCAATCAGCTCTAACAGGAAGTAGAGTCAGTGGCGTATCACTGAAGCTAGAAATGTGTTGTAAATTCCATAGTTGTTGCGTACAGAATATATATATATATTTTTTTTTCGATTTTTAACTACAAAATTACATTTTCTTACGCATTTATCACAACAATTGTTACAAATCACGCCAGCCTTATAAATTATTTAACGCTGTACATTAGGATACATAACTAAACTGTAAAGAATCAAGTTCTTAAAGTCGTATGATTTGTAACAATTTGTGTGATAACTGCGTAAAATGATGTAATTTTTAGTTAAAAATTGAAAAACAGAATCTGTACAAAGCAATTAACAACACAATTTTAGCGTCATAACACTAGCCAATTAAAGAAATTATACTTCTGAATAGTTTAATCTCTATTTGTAATATTTTTTACCCTTAAAACTAAAGAAAAAGGTATTTTACTAACAACTTCAAATTATATGATGAAGAAAGAGTGGAACGGAGAAAAATTCTTTCCGTCACTGGGATTTTAACCTGGGTTTTAAGCTCTACGTGCTGAATTTCTACATGGATATATCATATGTACTTCGGTACATCGTAATATATAACTTCAAATTAGTGTAACTATGAAAATATTGAGATTAGGACACATGTTTATATGACATTTTTTGCTCAGAATGTCTTCGGAAATAAGCTCCGTAAAGGACGGTAAATTCTCGTGAATCACCCTGTATAGGGTGTTAAAATAACGTTTACAACGTTTCAGGGATAATAGAGGAGGTAAAAACAAATATCTTTTGTAAGTGATAAACTTTGGCAGATGGCGCCGTTTATTGTGTACGTAAGTGTTAGTATAAACCATAAGGAACGATACCAATTGTCGTTTTAGAGATGGTATGCAAACTGCCGTCCATTAAAGGCATTGCATAACTGGTACCTTCGTATTATGGAGTGTGTGCCACAAAAAGAAATCCAGTGGGGTTAGGTCCGGTGATCGAGGTGGCCACGGTACCGGCCCACCCCTGCCAATCCAACGATCGGGGAATGTAGCATTTAGGTGGTTCCTGACACGATGATCAAAGTGTGGAGGGGCACCGTCATGCTGAAACCATATTCGTTCTCTGACGTTCAATTGGATATTTTCTAAAAGTTCTGGTAGGACGTAGCATAAAAAAATAATTACCATCACGGAGACTGTTAGGCAACAGATAAGGCCCTACAAGATGGTCGTGCACAAACAGAACTAATCAGTGTGTGTTGTGACGGAAGTCAAGTCATCTATCCTTCAGTCCATCTAGCGGGAAAACGGCGTATCTGCTAAACTTTTGTCACTTAAAACAGACTTTCGTTTTTACCTCCTCCATCATCCCTGAAACGTTATAAACGTTATTTTTAATACCCTGTATATCTAAATAGTTGAAGTTATTTAAAAATATATTGTGACTCAAATATTTAAAATGGCTAGTTTCGATTGAGAATTGAATGATTAGGTCTATACTTCCATGACACCATTTCTCGAAAAATACGGGTAAATAGATCAGAAATATTTATTTATCAGTGTGAAACTGCGTAACGAACATTTATAAAACATCTATACTAATAATAAATCTGTAGCCGAAATTTTTCTGGTAATTTTCGATTTTCCAAAAACAATTGGTGTCAACATGTATAATTAACCATCCTGAAACCGAAAATCGCTTTTTTTTATTTTTGTTTGTATGTCTGTCTGTCTGTCTGTCTGGATGTTTGTTACCTTTTCAGGCGATAATGGCTGAATCGATTTATATGAAAATTGGAATATGTATTAAATTCGTTGTAACTTATATTTGAGGCTATATGGCATTAAAAATACTTTATTTAAAAGGGGGGTTATAAGGGGGCCTGAATTAAATAAATCGAAATATCTCGCTTATCATTGTTTTTTTGTGAAAAATGTTACATAACAAAAGTTTCTTTAAACATAATTTCCGATAAGTTTTATTCTACACAAAATTTTGATAGAACTGATATTTAATGAGATAAATGAGTTTTAAAATTATAATAACGCCATCTAAGGCGCTGTACTGAAATAAAAACAAATGACTTCGTCTATAAAGGGCCTTGGTCAACAACAATCGAAAGCTATTAAACATAACCTACAGAGAATGTTTCTGTGTTTGTATGAAGTAATATCGGAAGCTAATTAATTGTTTAATTATTATTTCACAATTGGGAAGTGTAGTTTCTCTAGATAGACAAATTCTGCAATGTTATTACAGTAACTTCTGAAAATATAATAATAATAATAATAATAATAATAATAATAATAATAATAATAATGATTTATTTTAGCTGGCAGAGTTGAGACCGTAAGGCCTTCTCTTCCACTCAACCAGCAGAAAGTGTATATACATATGCATGAACTTACAAAGAATTCAACAATTTGATTTAGATGAGAGTTACATGTATACAAGAGTTATTTACGAATTAAACAACAAAATACTATGAACTATTAATTAAACACTGAAATAAACTGTGTAGCAGAATTAAACTAAAATACATAGAATGTTAATATATTTCAAATGATATTAGATAATAGAAAGAGATTATTATGAGACAATTTTGAAAATGCAGCACAATCAGGATGATGTCTAAAGAGAAAAGCAACAGTGTAGTCAGTAATATTTTAAATCAGTATGATTGGAGTGAAATGCTAATAAGGTTATCTTTTAAGCTGTTCTTAAAGGTGTTTGTTGTCTTGCAGCCCCTAATACTTTGTGACAAGGAATTCCAATGACGCGAGGTGGATATTGTAAAAGATGAGGAATAACAAGATGTTCTATGAAGAGGTATATTTAGCGTGCCACAGATAAGTGATCTGGTATTTACGTCGTGGTTAGAATATAGATAAGAGAAACGAGACGAAAGGTAATTTGGTGTTGAGGTGTGCAGAATTCGAAAGAGTAAAGACAAAGAGTGTAAAGTTCTGCGTTCTTTAAGTCGGAGCCACGAGAGACTTGCGAAAGACGGTGATATATGATCATATCGTCGGATGTTGCACACGTATCTGACACACATATTCTGAGCTCGCTGTAACTTGACTGACAGTTCAGAACTTAGATCACTTAACAAAACGTCACAATAATCGAATTGCGGCATTACTAGGGTTTGTACTAGGGTAAGTTTTAGTTGCTGGGGCAAGAAGTTTCTCAAGCGACTCAAAGAGTGAAAGGAGGAACAGATTTTTTTTATCGTTTCTTTAACTTGAACATTCCAACTTAGATTAGTATCAAAAAAGAAGCCAAGATTTTTTACGACAGATGAATAAGGGATTAGCGTGTTGTTAAGGGTAACAACTGAAAGATTACTGTTATTAAGGGAGTTAACTAAACGCTTATGTCCAATAATTATGGCTTGAGTCTTACTTGGATTAAGTGCGGGTCCGAAATTGGCCGCCCAAGTGGAGACAGTGGCTAGGTCACAATTTAAATTATCAGTCGCTTCATTGATCCTATTGGGTCTGGAATGTATGTAAAGTTATAGGTCGTCGGCATAGAGGTGATATCGGCAATACTGTAAGTTCTTTGATACGTCATTAATGTAGATAGAGAAAAGCAAGCAAAATATAGCAAGTAATTAAAACTAAATGATATGTCAATCTTCATTGAACTATGGTTGCATGTAATAACAGTTAAGAAACATGTTAAAGAAATTGTCATTGCACCAAATGATTGCTCTGGACCAAAATTACCGCATTTTAATTATTTAAATACAATTTAAATTAAGTAACATATTAAACGATTTATCCTTCTATCAAACACGAATGTTCCCTGGATCAAACGTCCTATTTTAATTATGAAATTACTTTATATTTATTTCTAACAGGTGCAGCGGAGCGCACGGGTACGGCTAGTTTATTTATAATTGTAAAACAATTAAGCACTTGCTGAAACTTATGGAAGAAAGAAATGCGTTGGACTATTATAATCATAAAATAAAATTGTTTTAAAATTATTTATTTCATTCGGGGCCTTCCCGACTCAGTTCTGTTAAAAATTTGCGAACATACACTTGACATCCACATGTAGCAAGACTGATTGATTCTACTCTCAGAATTGCTTAAGTCTTCAGCAATATCTCTTCAAATTTCGTTAGCCTACATGCTAACAGTCAAGCGTATACTGTAGCTATTTTGAAGTCTCATATGTTTCCGTGTACAACTCGGTATAGCTCCTTACTCTGGCGGGCCGAGTGTTTCTGGCAGTTTTCTAGTTCCACCAGACTCAAAAGAATTATTTCACGTCGTGACTTTTCTTTGGCGTTCCCAAAGCAAGGAAAGGCTTGCGGCTCCACAAAGGACTCGTACAACCAATAAATACCGGTCTGCACTGAACCACCATCCCCCGCAGCTCCAGATGTGGTCAAACACGCAGAGGTAGGAAATATCAATCGCAGTCCACAAATGATGTTTTCTAGCTAACCTTTGTGGTATTTCTGCTTCCTTCAATTTTTCTGATTCCTTTATGGGATAAGATTGTTAATAAGTTCTCTGTGTATATATATCTGTACGTTCCTATAGAAACGCTGTATGTTAAATTACACAGGGTGATTTCTTTATTATGAAAATATTGCCTGACGATACTCAATTCGTCATCGGTGCTCCAGCGGATATCACGTTTTCTTTTGGATCCCAGGTTCGTGGGTCAAAAACCGTTCGATAGTGCCGAATTTTAAACGCAATAATGTATTGTATTATATTATATTGCACTTATTAACATTCCATGGTATTCATATATTGCTTACAGCTAGAATATGGAACAAGTCAAAAAACTTAATACTATTATAAAATCTTAATTTATAGTCACAGTCTAGATGAAATATATACAGACGAGATTTACAATATAGTCTACTAGTACAACACAAAGTTTTAGTATCAATTTCATGAAGTGTTACTGAATGTCATGAATTCACCTACAGAATAGAAAGCGTGAGAAATTAGGCACTTCTTTAATTTGGCTCTAAATAATTTTATGTTTTGAGTTTCACTTTTTTATATCCATAGGGAGGCTATTAAACATTTTTACTGCCATATAACACACTCCTTTTTGATAGCACGATAGACTTGCCGATGGAGTATGAAAGTCATTTTTTGACGTGTATTTATGCTATGAACTGTTGAATTAGTTACGAAGTTTTCACGATTACATACGAGGAAGATTATTAATGAAAAGATATACTGACAAGCCATGGGCATTATTTGTAGTTTTTTTAAAATTGTCCTACACGATTCCCTAGATATGTCACCTACTATTATTCTAATTACTCTTTTTTATAATAGGAATATACTGTTACTATCTGTGAAATTTTCCCACAATATTATTCCAAAACTCATTACAGAGTGGAAGTATGCGAAGCATATTGTTTTTAAGGTATTGATATGTACCATCTTTTGCATAGATCTAATAGCAAAACATGCTGAATTTAGTTTGGGGTTAATTTCTTTAATATGATTTTTCCAATTTAACACATTATCGATTTTTAAGCCAAGAAATTTGGTTGTTGTTGTTTCTAATAGGGATCTATTGTTAATTACTGCGCTTGAAATTTGCGAGGTTGAATTTGGACAGGATTTAAATTGAATTATGTTAGTTTTGTTATAATTTAATACCAATTTATTGACTGAGAACCAGTCACATATTTTGAAGAGAATTTCCTCTGTTGAAGATTGGAATGTGTTGGAGTTATTGGCTGTAATTACTATACTTATGTCATCTGCAAATAATATGGGATGACCTACATCTTTTATTAGGGAGGCAAGATCATTTATGAGCACTAAAAAAAGTAGGAGACCTAATTTGATCCTTGAGGAATTCCATTATTAATAGTTTCCTATGTCGAGGCAGATTTCATAGTTGTATTGATTTCAACTTTGTTTCCTATCTATGAGATATGAGTGAAACCATTGGTGTGCAACACCTTTAATTCTATAATAATCTAATTTACCTACTAGCATTTTATGATTTATACAGTCAAACGCTTTGGATAAATCACAGAAAATCCTTCCAACTTGTAATTTGTTATTAACTGCCTCCAGAATTTTGTCATTCCTGTATGAGAAAAGGACATGCAGATACGGAAGTTCGCAGAGAATTGTACGATTTTTACATCCCGGATGTTATAAATGTTGTAGCGATTTGAATTTTCATGTCAAATTGGAACAAAAAGAACTTCATTATCGGTCAGTGAGGACTTTGGCGTACTATCAAAATACAGTAACAGTACAGGGAGAAGTAACAGTATAGGGAAAATTACTAACATTCTTTCTATAGCCCTTAACTAACTCTGGGAGTTTTAGGTCTCAAAAGAAAATGAGGGAACGAAGGTATTCCAGAGTGATGAATTGAAAAAATCCCCAGCTCACATGGCTGTCGTAGAAGCCGGGTTGTCCACACCTGTGGAGTAACGGTCAGCACGTCTGGCTGCGAAACCAGGTGTCCCGGGTTCGAATCCCGGTCGGGGCAAGTTACCTGATTGAGGATTTTTCCGGGGTTTTCCCTCAACCCAACACGAGCAAATGCTGGGTAACTTTCGGTGCTGGACCCCGGACTCATTTCACCGGCATTATCACCTTCATATCATTCAGACGCTAAATAACCTAGATGTTGATACAGCGTCGTAAAATAACCCAATAAAATAAAATAAATAGAAGCCGGGTTAATATTTATATGACAAGATGGCAGAAATGCGTAACTACGCAAGAAAATAGTTGCTAGTAAGTAAGTCAATTTACAACAAAAATATCATTCTTGATATAGCAAATGGAAATCAGTTTCTGACTTCAGCGTATGATCTATGTTTATCTGAAGACTACAGCATTGGAAAACGTTCAAGAGAGAGACCCTGCCTAGTGGCAGGAGAAATCTGAGAGGTGGTGTATGTGTGATATAATGGGGCTATGATCCAGCAGTTAATGGCCAGAGATGTGTAAACAAGCTAGGAAGCTCTTGAGACGTTGCCTAATCTTCCCAGAATACTCTCTCGTTACATCATAGGAAGTCGTCAAAATGTCAAAACCAGTCTGCTGTTGTTAAATGCGTTTATTTCGATCATAAAATGTTATTAAAAGCAGCTTGTCTGTTCTTTTTCATGGCACCTTTCGTATAACTGCTTTGAATATAGGTCATAATAAACAGAAGCCTGTATTAAAAAATACGAGAAGATTTTATATTGCGCTGTAGTGAAAAGAATGTAGTTATGAGGGAATTTAATGATCATAGTAAATTATAATATTCATAACATGAGAAACTGAAAGATATTAGCGTTTACAAAATTAAATTTATTCTACCCAGTCTTGCTTAACTGGTCGAGGTTTTCACGCAAAAGGAAACCGAGTTCGAATTTTTTCCCATCAAATCGAGATTGCCAATATCGTCCCAGTAACATCTATGACCGCATGATCGTTAAGGTTGTGAAGTTAACTGTAAAATATGAATTACTACAATACACGTAAAATAGGCTATGAGTAAAAATTCGTAATTTGTCATAAATCGTCGCTTTGGTAGTGGATGGTCGTATTCTACAGTGAGCAAGTTTTCAGATAAATCGATTTCAACATTGTGAGAGTAAATATGGAATTGAAATGGATTTTATGTTCTCATACAATTAAGAAGAATAGTATAATATGTTTTATTTGATTAAGATATATTAATTTTAAATACCTATTTTATAATGTGGCTTAGAACTTTTCACCATTCCACACCTGTGGAGTAACGGCTAGCGCGTCTGGCCGCGAAACCAGGTGACCCGGGTTCGATTCCCGGTCGGGGCAAGTTACCTGGTTGAGGTTTTTTCCGGGGTTTTCCCTCAACTCGATATGAGCAAATGCTGGGTAACTTTGGGTACTGGACTCCGAGCTGATTTCACCGGCATTATCACCTTCATCTCATTCAGACGCTAAATAACCAGAGATGTTGATACAGCGTGGTAAAATAAGCTATTAAAAAAACCTTTCACCATATTTACGAATGAGGAATTAGCTACTTAAATGATGAAAGGATGTAACAGAAATCTGATAATATGAAACAAAAGTATTGTGACAGCCACGTGAGAAGGAAGGGCTAAGTCGGCCGTGACGGGCAGGTTGCGCGCGCATCTGCTTCCTGGGGCATGTGCTGTGGGGAGAAAGGGGAAAGAGCGACTGCGGCAGAGAGAAGAGATATCCGGATGATTCGAGAATGGACACACGCTTGGAAATATCCAGAACCTGTACTTTCTCGCAACTATGGTTTGGTTATATAAAAGAGAAGACGCAAGTGAAAGTCAGTCAGTCAGTCAGTCAGTGTTGTTACAGGCAGATTTGGACAGTAAGCGAGTTAGTCTTGTGTAGCAGTGAAGCCAGCTTCGAGACCAGAGAGCGACTTGAGTTGTGTCCGTAACTGTGGAGCCTGAAGCCCGGAGTTCGAGTGCAGTGGACCGCAGTTGGGGGACCTGAGTTCGAAGTTCAGTGGATCGTCTCTGAAGATCTGGGGTTCGAGATTCTGTGAACGCGAGTGACTGAGCTGGTTTCTTGTAAATAGTTCTTTTAATCTACCACAAAATATCTCAATATCCGGTAATTTCATCACTATAGAATTTTGTTATTGTAGGTTTAATTTGTAATTTAGTAAATACAAAAATATTCTTTGTTCTTAACTTCTATGATAAAATGTCTAGCTTTCATTAATCAGGTATTCTTATTTAATTTTTATTGTAATTGTAATTGTAAATTTAATATTAATTGTAATCTTATTGTTCATGTTATAGTTGTAATCCCTTGGTAGAGGGGCAGAGAAGGCCTGACGGCCTTATCTCTACCAGGTTAAATAAATAAATCTAATCTAATCTAATCTAATCTAAGAACTAGCCAAGACAAACGAGCTGTGAACTGAGAACTGACAGTTCTGTGTTGTAAATAGTGCTTTGTGAATATTAATTAAGATTAACAGTTCATTGTTCGTAACAGTCCAAGTAAATTGTCATTGTCATTTGTGGAGTGCAATAACGAACGCTGTGTTGCTGTGCGGAGAGCAAATCCCATTGTTGACGGGAGTGAAATTAAATTGTAGAGAGTGATAATTATTGTTGAGATAATAAAATTACATTGTTGTTTAGTATAAAATTTACAGTATAGTAGATAATGCTAAACACAAGTATTTTACTGATTAACTATGCAACTTCTTTACTGTGTTAATTTTTTAGGGAATTACCTGGCTTTGTGCAAAGAAGGTTCCTACTCCGAAACTAGTCAGCAAGGTAATATCGTAGGAAGTTACCACAAAGTTACTCAGTGATTACAAAAGTGTTGAAAGTGTATATAGAACAATGGAGACATGTACTTTATTTAAAAAAATCAATTACATAAAATCAGCGTATTAGTCCTTTCTGGCCTGAATTTTTATTTGCCCAGAAGTAAAATGCAGAAGAAAGGCTAAAAAATACGTTTGTAAATTGCCTAAAATTATATGAAAATTAGAAAAGAGCGGGGGAAAAGCGAAATTAAAGAAGTGAAAGAAGACAAGAAAAGGGGAGAAAAAAGTGAAGAAATGATAGAAAGGTCACAGAGAAGGAAAGAAAAAAAAAGTCTCAGAAAAAATGTGAAGAAAAACAAGTGGAAGCAAAAAATTAAGAAGATACGGAAGGATAAAGAAGAAAAATAAAGATAAGATACAATAAAGGATATATAAACGGAAAGGAGTGAGATGACTGAGCAAGAAAAGGAACACGAAAGGAACAAAAGAAGGGAGAAAAATAAGAATAGAAAAGATGGGAGAATAAAGGGAAGACAAAAATTGAAGAGAAAACATGATAAATACTGATGAGTTGGTTGTTTTCTCTCCCCGTTTTCTTTCTCCCTTACTGCATCACTAATTGCGCACGAAGAGAACAAATGACTGTTGTGATTCGTTATTATTTTTACAGCCGTGGCTTAGGAAGGATTGCAGCGAGCCTGGCGAATGTTTATGAGTAATAAAATGCTGAAGTGTTGGTATCGGCATACTCCAAGGACGTCGACGGATGATCACGGGTATTACAGGACAGACAGACTAGTAAGACCATGTAATGAAGACACAGGGCATTCCCTAGGGAAATACCGCGGCGACACAAAAGGAACTGTTAGAAAACTTCGCTGGGATAAAAGTTGTACGAAAGATAAATATCAAAAATAGATGTCCTAGATAAGACACACAAGCTGCCATACGTTTTTGTTCTTTCGGGACAGTATTTTTCTTGAACTCTCATAGCTCAACCAGAGGATTTATTTTTAAAATTTAAATCAATGTATAATTTACAAAATATTTGACAAGTAAGATTAAAATATTGCAAGCAATATTGAAATGTTAATAAAAACCGAAACAATAATATGCAAAACCTATTGTAGTACATTATGCAACGAGCCTATAATGATAGTAATTAAGAATCGAGTATGGATATTTATGAAACGAGCGCAAGCGAGTTTCATAATTTTCATACGAGCTTCTTAATTACCATTATAGGCGAGTTTCATACGACTTTTTATGCTCGACCATATTTCTAACTTGAAATTGCCGGTATTCAGATGTATACATTTTATTTGTAGGTATCTGACAAGATCGGAAGTGACCTTGTTCTAGGTCGTGAATTGTGAGATGTGCGCAGACGCGAAAGTATTGATTTTTTCCGAGGAACAATAATGTCATTGGCCTTGACGTAGTCCCGTTAAACTTGATAATATTATAATATTGATTATTGAATTCGACATTGAAAAACGAGATGACAAATTGAATTTATTTGAATATTATTTACAATTAACGCTAATTATTATAGTAACAGAACATAACCTTCTGCGACAGTATTGGATTTCCAGCCTCCGTGACTTTTCGCTAATTGTCTTTCGATTGCATATCCGAGAATAATCGATACTTGCGGTTTTATAACGGTACAAAGCTGACTTGTCATTGGCTGAAGACATGTAAGCTGAGTTATCATTTGCTGAAGACCTGTACTTTAATGAGTAGGTGTACTTTAATGACATGCATTAAAGGACTGCTACCAGATGTATAATTAGTACATTTCGGCATGGTCGAGCATAAAATACATTAAAATAGTTGAACATATTAAATTTTCAAACATACGTAGAATAATTTAAATAAATTCACACATTATGAGCAACACTCGTGATCGCGGGTTCACTATTGCAATACAGATGAGCAGAGAGATGTAGAAAAAGTAAACGATAAATTTTAAGTGAAATAAAATAATAATAGTAATATAATAATAATAATAATAATAATAATAATAATAATAATAATAATAATAATAATGGTTTATTTTAACTGGCAGAGTTAAGGCCATTCGGCCTTCTCTTCCACTCAACCAATATGATAGAAAATTACTACATTGCTATGAATATAACGTAATTAAAACAATACAATGACAATTCTTTTTATCTTCATAACAACAACAAAATAATTATGTAGGCCTAATAATAATAATAATTATAATAATAATAGTCATACCTAAATTAAATTAAATAATTAACCTCGATCACAATTTGACTGCGCCCGTAAGAAATCGTTTAGCCTTTTCTTGAAAGAGGTTATTGTCTGGCAGCCCCAAATCTTCTGCGGTAGAGTGTTGGCCCTAGTGGTCTAGAGGTAAAGCGTTCTCCTTTCGACCCAAGGATATGGATTCAAAGCCGGTTGGAATCGATGGATTTTTCAGGACTAAATTTCTCCTTTCTCGCGTCCTAGTAATATCAACAGCGTATTCCGAATCTCACCGGACAGGTGGAGAACAATGACGTCACGCTGCAGCGAAATAGGAACAAAACTGCTGGAAGGATCAATGGCTGTCATGGCGACTGTATAAGTTATTATCTGTGCTACGCTAGCAAAATTTTGCGAAATTTCCGTACTGCCATCTCGTTCAAAGGAAAGAGAGCATAAACAATTTATTTCTTGAAGCGGTAGTAATAACTGGTCCGTTGACATGTTCGCTCATAAGCCATTAACATATTGTTTTTAAGTTGTACTCATTACAAACAACACAGCAGAACTAAAGCAGAACACACCGCCATGACACAACAGTGCACGATGTCATTCGTCTGCTAATTCCCGCCTTATACAAGAACCAATCAGATTCACTGATGGCGGCTGATGTAGACTGCCACCACCTCTGCAAGTTGATGGCACCGGTGCGAAACCGGTGGAGCATCAATGACGTCATCGGTGAAATTCGGAACACCGTGATGCCATCAGATTACTCAGCGCTGAGATTCGGAATACGCTGTTAGTTACAGACTAGGTGGCGTTTGAGGCGATTAGTTTACTACTTGTCCCTCTGCCCCCTATCGGAAAATGAGTGCAAATAAATTCGTTGTAGGTATTGAAACCTCCGTTAGGTGATCTTATGAGAATAATAAGTAGTGATAATGGGAATTTTGGTTCATACTGTATAATATATTTTATTACTAGAATTGAATACTTAAAAGTAGGAAGGTGTAAAGTGTCAAATTGTATTAATAAATAACTTTTGATCTTTTATATTTTTAAGAATATATTTTCTTAGAATTGAATTGATAGTACTTACGACAACTTTTCACCAATCTTTATCAATAGTTTGATGATACTATTAAAAATTAAAACAATGAGAGACAAACAAACTTCACAATTTATGAAAAGTGTTAAGTCCCATAAACATTTTTTAGGTATTATGATCCATTTATTATCCACAGATCTGTTAATTTCTGCAAATACTCGTACTTACATTAAAGTGGTTTTGCAGACTGGAAGCAAATCACCCTCACCACTTGGAACTGAATATCGCCGACTTTCATCATGATTATCATACGTTCTATGTAGACGTCGTTGTACTGGTGTGACAGTACAGAGACCCAGAAATGTTGATAGTATTGATTTGTCTTGGTCATATAACAGAAAATAATGCTATTTTCTACTCGGATGTCAGTCATTGCATTTTATTCTGCATTTTCATGCGACTTGCAACAAGGATGAACGTGATAATTTAATGATATTTGCTCCATTTTCTGGATTTTTAACACTAGGAATTGAAAAGTTTGAAACAAACTACCTGTGTCGTCTAGAGGTAATGCATTATGTTTCTATGTGATTCATAGCTCTACATTCCTTCCGTATTATGTGGCATATAAGATTTACCGACGTTGATCTTCTTGTTTGTAGAAAACACCACGGTAGCCTATATAATCAATAATGCCTTTTGTCTTAACTTCAATATTAACACGACAAATAAACAACAGAGGGAAATCAAAATGAAATGGAACATTATACCTTTTTATGAGTGTGTCCTAGTAACTTTGCACCACTGCCATCTTTTAGTGGTCTTAATAACACTGTACAATCTTCTATGGACA
This sequence comes from Periplaneta americana, assembly GCA_025594305.2. NCBI lineage: Eukaryota > Metazoa > Arthropoda > Insecta > Blattodea > Blattidae > Periplaneta > Periplaneta americana. The sequence continues at coordinate 135,356,881 of JAJSOF020000013.1, read as the reverse complement.
TGGACTTTTGATAGCCCCTTGCCAATTTGAATCATTCTAGTGAAATATAACTTTTTTTTTTTATTTTGGCACTTAGCACCTTTCTACTGTTAAGTTTCCAATTCGAGTATGAAAACACAAATTCCACAATTTGGGATATCTGGCCGAAATCTACGGCTGACCACTAGGATCAGAATACAAAGCAGAGGTTAAATTAAAAATACAATATGATTGCGGAGAGAACACGGAACAATGATAAATTTTAAAATGAAGTACAATTTGATTTCGGAGAAAAATGAGATGAAAATACATTGAAGAGTAATGAAATGAAGTAAAAAAAATTACATAGTATTATACAAGTGATTGTGTAAAATAGATAATGAATCTCTCAATACCATTAGACAAATTTTTTTAATGTCCTCATTAGAAAGAGAAAGGAGAATTGTTGTGGTTAACTTCAATGAAGTTCTCCTAGCGCCAAAAAGAAGCTGTCATTGTGAGTTCGTTAAATCGTCTGTCACTTTTTATGAGACCTATTCATTGTTCAATTTTCATGTCTACTACTTGCCATAACTTTGAAATATATGGATCATATGCGGAGACTAAGAGGAAGGCAGAAAATAGAAAAGATTGGAGAATATTGGGTTTGCAGTGAAAGACCTGCACTTGGGCAAAACTCTTATGTATGTATGTATGTATGTATGTATGTATGTATGTATGTATGTATGCATGTTGCCATAGGCACTGCTATCATTTTGTAGAACTTAATTTGTCTGTTCCGTTAATAAAAATAAATTATGTCCATATCATATATCATATCATATCATACCATATCATATCATACCATATATCATATCATACCATATCATATCATACCATATATCATATCATACCATATATCATATCATACCATATATCATATCATACCATATATCATATCATATATCATATATCATATCATATATCATATATCATATCATATATCATATCATATCATATACCATATCATATCATATACCATATCATATCATATATCAGTAGTGTCAGAGTTGTAAGCTCCAAAACCGGTTGTGGAGCTAGAGTCGGAGCGTGAACTTGCTTATGTCTGTGGAAACACCGGAGCACGCAACGAGTCTAGTGGAGCGCTCCGCTCCGTTTAGTCTCTGTCTGACAACGCTGTCATATGATATATCATATCATATATCATATCATATCATATATCAGTAGTTTCAGAGTTGTAAGCTCCAAAACCGGTTGTGGAGCTAGAGTCGGAGCGTGAACTTGCTTATGTCTGTGGAAACACCGGAGCACGCAACGAGTCTAGTGGAGCGCTCCGCTCCGTTTAGTCTCTGTCTGACAACGCTGTCATATGATATATCATATCATATATCATATCATATATCATATCATATATCATATATCATATCATATCATATATCAGTAGTGTCAGAGTTGTAAGCTCCAAAACCGTTTGTGGAGCTAGAGTCGGAGCGTGAACTTGCTTATGTCTGTGGAAACACCGGAGCACGCAACGAGTCTAGTGGAGCGCTCCGCTCCGTTTAGTCTCTGTCTGACAATGCTGTCTTATATCATATCATATCATATATCATATCATATATCATATATCTAATCATATATCATATCATATCATATATCATATCATATATCATATCATATCATATCATATCATATCATATCATATCATATCATATCATATCATATCATATCATATCATATCATATATCAGTAGTGTCAGAGTTGTAAGCTCCAGAACCGTTTGTGGAGCTAGAGTCGGAGCGTGAACTTGCTTATGTCTGTGGAAACACCGGAGCACGCAACGAGTCTAGTGGAGCACTCCGCTCCGTTTAGTCTCTGTCTGACAATGCTGTCTTATATCATATATCATATCATATCATATCATATCATATATCATATCATATTATATCATATCATATATCATATCTTAAAGCATCTTCTGTAAAGTTCCTGTGAAACTTTAAATGATGAAATCTCCTCTTTTCGTTGCAATTAGTATATCTCTAATGTATATATTTAACTACTAGTAGAAATTTTTAAGAGAAAAAATCTCTGGAAAGATAATTAAAACGTGTTTTCAAGCGAACATTATTTAATCAATCAGTATTTCTTTTGTTTCAAATGGTGTTACTTCATGCGCATTAATTCAGAAGGAATATTTCCTGCAAGCGAATGTAGAGGAAGAAAAACGGTACGTGAAAAATTCGCTAGATGGCGTATAAGGACAAATGAATCACGAATACGGTAGCTAAGGAAACCAAACATGTTTACGGTCTAGCGATTCGTAAAAGAGGTTGGTAGATGGAGTACCCTCGAACGGGATTTCGTCTCGGTGTTTTTTAGATCAGTATTTCTGTAATTACTACGGGTGAAATAAGAGCTTTAGAATTTCCTACGCCCTCTGGATCAGACTTGAGAACAAATGCGAGAGGAAGTAGACGCAGAGGGGATGATCAATACAGCTGTGGAAGCATGCTCGTCCATTCTATGAAACTTCGTAACAAACATAAATTCGAAACGAGAAGCCTCATGAATGCTCCAAGTTAAATTCTCCTTCTTGGGGCGTTCGCAGGGCGTGGAGGAAGTTCGCCTAAAAATCATTCTAAGCTCCGTGCTGTGCAGTTTTCCTTATTTCCGTCTTTGTTGATTTAACTCGGTTCTCTTAACGCGAATTCAACGGAAGTTTCTTTCACTTTTGAGTTCCCAACCCAGGTCGAAGTTTATCTTTTTTATAGGATTTAATTTACGAGACTTTATTTTTGTTGATATGTTCACACTCGCAGGTGTTCGTTCGTCTAAATGAAAGTTGGCAAACATCTCTCTGAATGGGTAGCAGAATCAAATATATATTATTTTACGCTTGGGGGCTTGGAGGCGTGATATATAGCAGAAAATTGTATTAAATATTGTATACTTTAACCCAGAGCCTTCTTCAGTTACAAGCCGAAGGTATACGTTGGCAACACTGTAATTAACTGTCAAACGGAGGCCTACTATCCAGAACATAACATTTTTATAGTCATACTTGTGGTTTGTGGTGTATCAGAATTCTAGCCAAATTGTTATGTCTGACCTGCTATATCAATAAAGTTACGCCGTTGATTTTCAAGTTCATTGTAAACAGCTGTTTTTGATCCCATAAATGTTGCAGTTTTGTTGAAGATTCGGAATGCCTGCTATACGTCAGAACTGTCTATATTTGTAGATGCATGCACTCACTTTGTTGCTTTTCAAGGTTAGTTTATTGATATTATTTCTTTTGTAATAAATTAGTTATAAACATGTTTCTTTTCACTTCGTATTTACAGGATTTAAAAGTTCACTGAGTTTACGTTAATTGTCACATATTTAATAGATAATGATGTGTTTTGTTATGTATTATGTTGAAGGTATGTTTTTCATTTTTTCATAGATCTTTATATATTATAATCACATGAAATTAAAATGTATATGATATCCTAGACCTTTCACGTCAGAGGTAAAACAACATAAAGCGGCAAAACATTGTCAATTTGCTACCCACATAATTGTTAATTGATTGGAATAGAGTACTGCGAAAGTACGTCGTTACTTTATTTTTGGTACAAGTAACATTTCTTTAAGTATTTATTTCTTTATTTTCCCTTGTACCATCAATAAAAAACACGTATGCTTTTAACTTTTTTTAAGTTATACGTGGCTGTAGGCAAGTACTTACGCGGTATTCTGAAGCTCAAATAAAATAGCATTTCGGATTCCGTAATAAATTACGTACATCAAATTACGTACATGAATTTTGGTCATATGCACTTAGTTTTATACCTGTGACAACGAAATCAAAGCACTGTAACGTCAAACGTCATGCCTTTATTTCGCCTCCGCCTGCCTCCACTCAGCGTTGCCAAACCTACCCATGCTCCGGCTTGTAACTGAAGATGGATCTCCTTTAATCCTATTTAATTTGTTTATGCATGTTTTATAACAATTTTTTCTAAAAAAAATAAAGCGGGGAAGTTAGTATCGATATAAGACGATACGCTAAGCAATATTTTTATTACCAAACACACACACGCTATACAGAATGATTCACGAAAAGAGCTTATAACTTAAGGATAAGGTTTTTGAAACCGCTTTGAGTAAAAATAAAAGTTCATAGGATTATGGTCCGATTTCGAATGGTTAAGAAGCCATTGCTGTTTTAATCTTAAGGAAAAAAAAAGCTACGATTTTACAGTTCTAAATCACATTTACAGAATGTTAGCCAGAAAACTTTTACTTCATGCACACCTATATACTTACCTACATGGTCGATGTTATTGCAGTCGAAGTCGATGATTAGAATAGATTTTCAATTGTACTGTTCTCTGCATCATAAACTTTCGCGGTCATGTGTGAATCGCGCTTATCGATAGCGTCATCGATATTGAAATTTCGCGGGATTAGGGATGTCACGGAATTAGGCACCTTTACCCTACCTGTCAGAAGGAGAAGAAACGTCGCGTTTTATAGCCTAAGGATTCACTGGCAGGAATGGTGAACGGGAGAAGAGTTCGTGGCAGAAGAATATATCAGATGATAGACGACATATGGATCATATGCGGAGACAAAGATGAAGGCAAAAACTAGGAAAGATTGGAGAATGCTGGGTTTGCAGTGAAATACCTGTCCTTGGGCATAAAACTATGAATGAATGAATGAATGAAGAATCTCATGTTCAAAACCTAGCTTCACCAGTCTATTGAATCTTGTGGTATAGACTAATAATTCACAGTGAAAATTGTTTAGGTCCCAAAAGTTGTAAATGTCCACCTTTGAAAGAAGCCACGTATGTCAAATATCTGGGTATCATTATTGATCAGAACTTAAAATGGCCTCATCACATTACTTATCTTTGTAAGAGGCTTCGTAAAACAATTTATAAATTCGTTAATCTTAGATGCTACTTACCTATTAGAGTTCTACGAAATGTTTATTTGGCCATTATTCAGTCTATCATTCAATATGATATAATTGTTTGGGGTGGAAGTACAAAAACTAATCTTAGTCCGTTAAATTTACTACAAAAAACGAATAATTAAAATTTGTTTGAAGAAACGTTTCGATTATCCAACTAAATTAATTTATTCTGAATTTAATGTATTTAATATTGAACAAATTTATAAGTATACGCTCTTAAAATTTTATCATAAAAACCGTAATAAGTTTGTATTACAGACACATAATTATGACACAAGACGAAATATTAATTGAACATTAATAGAACCTAAATGTCTCACATCTGCTAGTCTAAAGCATAGCATAAATTTTGGCCCTCGGTTGTACAATGCTTTAACTAAATTACACCCAGAACTTCTAACATGTAATCCACTAACATACAACAAGAAAATTAGAAACGTGTTAATATCTTCAATTTGATTAAATAAATTTATAGCCTATGTGTATGAATTAATCAACCTATATTATATTTGTATTCTATAATTTTGAAATATATATTAGTCCTACTTTTCACGTGCGATATAATTCTTCTCTAGTGTTAATATTATATTATATTATTCCTTTGCCGCTGTAATTATATTTTAGTTCCTACTTTATTTTACTTATTTATTTTTATTATTATTATTATTTTTTATTTTAATATTATATCTGAACTGCGACCGAGCACGAGCGCTGCTCATTCTGTCTCAAATTTTGTTAATACTACTGTATCTTTTTTATATTGCTTGTATTATTTTATTTCTATTTCTCTTGTTTGTTTTGTAATTATATTCTTTATTTTGTATATTTAAATTTAAATAAAATAAATAAATAAATAAAATAAATAAAGATCAGTAGGATTCATGTAAAGTAAATGGCGTCTCGTACGCATGAAAGCTGATGGGATTTCATTTCACTGCAGCGGAAGTATTTTGCTTCTTTCTTATAGAAAATAAATTAAAAAAATTCATTGCAATTGAATTTAATATATATATATATAGGTTGTTTCAGAAATACTTTGATAAATTTTGGGGGCATGCTCCTCACACCAAAACAAGAAAAAAGTTCATATAAACATATGTCCGAAAATCCTTAGTTGTTTATTTATTAATGAAAGAACATAATATAGGGTAAAGTTGCGTAATTCCGTGATACTCCTAATTCCGTGACACATTTTTTTAACTGAATGTCACGGGACTGGGTATCTTGCTAGGAAGTTCACCGATGTCTCAAAAGTAGGCGAAAGATGCAGTGTTTCGAGAAATATGTTTGGCGCTATGGTCGAACGGCAAAATTTTGACTGACATTCAATTTAAGAAATGTATCACGGGATTAGGGATATCACGGAATTAGGCAACTTTACCCTAACATCTGTTAGATATTTTCAGCCTCGTAGCAAGTATTGCAACTTTGATTAATTCAGAAACTTATAACAAATGTTCAAAATGTTCTCCTGTAGTAAAAAAGTCTCCTTGGCAACACATAGTCATCTAGGATACAATGGGTGCATCAGCAGACTTGTATCGATAACATCATTCTATTATTATCTAACAAAATGAATATTATTATCGGTTACAAACTTAAGTTAAGTTGTTGGATTATATCTCGAAATACGTTGAACGTAAACTTTCATTCTTATAGTCCCGGCGTTCTAATTTCCGGCAGCCAATCGCGTTGCAGGTCGGCTACATTTAAACGTGTGCGTCTTGTGATTCGCTGATGAAGACGTTATTCATTTCTTAAGGCTCGATAAATACTTAATGTAATCGCCCGCCATTTTCGCTCTTTCGTTGGCGTTCGCAGAAAGCACACGAAGACGTTATTTGCCGCTCAATTATTTGCTGAATTACAGTGCGTTTGATTTATTATCATAGGAGCTACGACATGATAATGTTTAGCGTTGTGGCAAATAGATTCCTCGTATGGTAGCTCGGCAACGAAAGAAAAAATGGCGAACGATACTACCTACCTAGACTTTATAGAGCCTTCACTTCCTAAGACGTAAGCAAAGAGGAGGAGTCACGCCGGGAATAACAGCGTCGCGACTATATGTTGTTGTTTTATATAAAACAATTTTCATCTCGGAAAGGAAGCAAAAACGAGTAACATTGTATTAAATGGTTTTGTTTGAAATATCTCAAAGAATAACATCCTGAAATTGATGACATTACTTACGGTTCACTCTGGATACAGATGTCATACAATCTATATCTAATTTGAACTGGTAATGGAAATTACGGGAGAACGGCTGAACGGATTTTATTGAGTGACCCCTCATTTTCATGCCTGGCATCCAAAGTTTTTCGGAAAAATAGCAGTTTTCAGTGAAATGTCAATTTTCCTACATAATTTTCCTATTTTCCGAAATCCATCTGTTGTCAGTTTTGAGAACTAATTTTACTTAATCACGGCCGACTTCATTGAATTTCAGAACAAAGCACACACTACAATAAACAATAAGCTATTACACGAAGGCCATGACCTGCAGGATTGCCGACATATTTAGAGCTCAATTCAATTTGTTATTAAAAACTGATTCTGCAGTGTATAATTTTCTGAGTACAGCTGTGTATTGGATATTAAAATCTACGAAACTTGAGATGGTTCGATGACATTATTACCATTAGAAATTGAATATTATTATAGTTAATATCATGATGCATCTATTTTTCATTAATTGTACATAATATTGATGCTATATTGAGGACATGAAAGTGAAACGTTTTGAGGTTATGTAAGTAAATGTAGAGAATATCTTAATTTAGATCTTCATTTCTATAATTTACTGAGTGGCTGCTATATATAACTACAAAACTTATGTAAGATAATGATATTGTTATTAAAAATCAAATATTTTTATACTTATTAACCCAGTGGGGTTGGGTCTTTTTCAAATACTTAATGGCGGTATAGTGTAGATATTGATATGTGTCATTGCCTTCAGTATTGGCTCGAGAGAGAGCGCAAAAATTACAGTTCCTAAGGAAAGCTCAAAAGGTATTGCTTACTGACAAAATAAGAGGCCTAGAAAATTTTGTAGTCTCCAGATCATTTCAGCAAGATCTCTTAGTAGGATAAAATGATTTTGCGCTCTACATTTCAAGTTCTACATGCAGAAGCTATACGAAAATGCTATTGTTCGAAAGCTTAGCAAACCTGGCATTTGTTTAACTTTCGCCTACAATCCACAATGACCTGAAATACTGTAGCTACTGCTATCGTCCTGGCATTGATACTCGCGTTTTCGCGTTGAAACTCAAAAACTGAAGTTGGATAGGTTCAAGAAAAAGTATTTGGCCTAAAAAAATCCATTCAGAGGGAGTATGTTTCATTATTATGGAAGCAAATAACTATCAAAAAGACAAGTATTCTTCATTGAAAATAAATCTGAAAAAATGTTATTTGAACGTCTAACGAACATAGTTTGCAGCAGCATTTGCTGCACAAGCTACTAGTATGCGTATAAACGTTAACGAAGAAAATATAGATGTACGGATGAAGTAGACGTTGACCTTGGCGGCTAAAAGTCGCTCGTGTGTAAGGGCCCTAAGACGATTTGTTATTGATTTGTATTATCACTGCGACTGTTATCTTCTTCCCTTACCCTGTCTTCGGTAACAGCTGTAAGTGTCGCAGACCAGCGTAACTAGATACGCGGCCCGTTCTTCTTGAAGGGAATTCTGGAAGACTGGTCATTAATTAGGACGAGGCAGGACACGACCGCTATTTGGGTTAGCGAACAAAGAACACAGGAGGGCGTGATTTACTCGGCAGCGTGTTCGCTGCGCACCGTTTAGATATTGCAAGCCTGTCCACGGAATTAGAAAGTTTATGTTGCTGACCTCAGAGACCTTGTGGTTTAAATCTGTTGAGGGACTGGAGTCTTGTAACATCGAAAGAGTTAACTAACAGGTAAAATTTCGGTTTTGTATTTCGGAAGATAACACTTAAATCAATGCTGGAATCTTGTAACATCGACAGCGTTAACTAAGAATTTCGGTTTTATATTTCGGAAGGTTACACTTAAGTCAATGCTGGAGTCTTGTAGCATCGAAAGTGTTAACTAAGAATTTCGGTTTTATATTTCGGAAGATAACACTTAAGTCAATGCTGGAGTCTTGTAACATCGAAAGTGTTAACTAAGAATTTCGGTTTTATATTTCGGAAGATAACATTTAAGTCAATGCTGGAGTCTTGTAGCATCGAAAGAGTTAACTAAGAATTTCGGTTTTATATTTCGGAAGATTGCACTTAAGTCAGTGCTGGAGTCTTGTAACATCGAAAGAGTTAACTAAGATTTTCGGTTTTATATTTCGGAAGATTACACTTAAGTCAGTGCGTTATTATATTTAACTTATAAATTACTGAAAGGTCGAGTATTATTTCTTAAAACATAGGCTACATTACGTACTCTAAGGTTAATAGGCATAAAGCTTTAGGGCCGTCTGCATAGACATTTTTAGCGTGGGCTTTCGATGGATGATAAGCATTTTTCGTATTCATAAACCAGTGTTAGCGGTAGGATATGATTTGAATTCTGTACAAGTAACTAGTGGATAGCCGGGGCTAGTTTAGCACGCTCGTAGCGCGTGCTACGAAATGTCTATGAATAGCACCCTTAGAGATCAAGAAAGTGTTCACAAGAACACATACATACATACATACATACATACATACATACATACATACATACATACATACTGTTCTCCAACCAGGAGACAAACCGTGAAAGGAATGTGCTTAGTATTGCGTCATCTATTGGAGCGAAGTAGATAGATAATATTACCGTTATAACGTCAGTTTAAAAATCATGCGCTCTCCTGCATATCTTATTTCCTGTATGGAGGGATTAAAAGACCAGGCAATTAACCGTGATCTAATTTTGCAACTAGGGTAGTATAAAAATGTGTATATCAGTGTTATCGTTTGTGGTTTGAGAGATATCCAATAGAGATACGAGTACCCACGTGTGTGACCTTATGAAATCTTATGACATCAACATTCATTCACAGCATTACCCCGCTCCGTCTCATTCCCTGGAGACTTTCTCGTGGTTGGAGTACATACATACATACATACATACATACATACATACATACATACATACATACATAAATACATACTGATCTTCAAATTAGATTGTAAACTTTGAATTGTTATAGATGATTGTAAATAATTGTACGAGTAATATTATAAGAGAGCTCAGTGCATGTAATATTACTCAGTGTAATGGAACATGCCGTTTTTTAATAAATACAAAAAAATACATACATACATACATACATACATACATACATACATACATACAATAAGAAGTTTATAATAAGTCAGAATTCCGATATTGTTTAAGTGTTGCCGAGTCCAGGTACGAATCCAACAGACAAGGGCTCGATTCTTGACATCTTGTCCCCTTTAAGAAATTCTCGTCTCTTCAGTTTGTCCTGTTTCATTAGAGCGACACCTTTCAACCGTGGTGACCACAAGACCAAACAGTTTTAATATTTATGTATGTATAGGCCTATGGTTTTCAGTCTTCGCAGGATGAAGACTGGAACAAACCCATCGATTCGTTTTTATAATTTTAGTTTCTTTATTATATCTGATGGTGTGGAAGAGAAGGCCTCATGGCCTTCATACCACCAGAACAAATAAAATTATTATTATTATTATTATTATTATTATTATTATTATTATTATTATTATTATTATTATTATTATTATTATTATTATTATTATTGTCTAAACATTGTCATATTCTAAGTATTTCATTCTTCACGTCAAGCGATATTTCATTTACACTCGATTCGCATAATTTATATTCTTTATGAAGTATTACACATATAGTGTTCTGCCAAATGGCAGGTCTTTCACTATAAACCCAGCATTCTCCAGTTTTTACTATTTCCTACCTTCCTCTTAGTCTCCGCATATGATCCATTTATCTTGATGTCATCTATCAACTGATATCTTCTTCTACCCCGAACTATTTTCCCGTTCACCATTCCTTCCTGTGCTTCCGTCAGTAGGTAATTTCTTCCCAACCAGTGACCCACCCAATTCCCTTTTCTTTTCCTCATGAGTTTCAGCGTCATTATGAAGTATTTTCTATTTATATTACTGAATGGATGGGGTCATTTTTGGAATGATATGAGAAACATTAATATCTTTAGAGATGAGCGTTACAGAATTAAATAAAAATTGTGAGAGTATGATTCTGAAACTGATATTTATAACACTGAGAGAAAATCTCACTCCCTCTCGCTACGAGTTTTACAAAAATTATCTAAATTTTGAGGAAAATTACGCAAAAAAATTCATAAAAATTTTAGGGACTATTGTAAGGAATTAAATCTTATTCAGTTCAATTCAATTCAATTTATTAAGCCATTAAACATACAATTATAGGCTTCGTCACAAAAAAACATACATTTGAAAATACACACATAATTGAAAACAGTAATTAGAATGAAAACACAAAACATTTTGAAACTCTAAAATTAATTTAAACACTTCACTCTTATGTAATAATTGTAACTAATGTAAATAACTTTATTTATTAAACACAATTTCGTATGAATTTATGTTAAGAAACTCATCTACAGAGTAGAAAGGATTAATTAAAAGCCAATTATAAAATCTAGCTTTGAAACTATTGGTTGGTAATTTATAATATTGACTGGGAAGCTTATTATACTCGTATAATTTCATCCCCATGACAGAAAAATTTGTACTAGTTTTATGTAATCTACAGTATGGGATATTAATTTGTTCACTATTTCTAATTTCATGATCTAGTATATTGGCTATTAATGAGTAATTGTCTATATTTTGTCGAGGGTAAAGAACTCTCTCTCTCTCTCTCTCTCTCTCTCTCTCTATATATATATATATATATATATATATATATATATATGTATAAATTTATGACAGTTAATATCTGTGATTGTTTGAAAAGAGGTCGACAATGTTCAAGATAGTTTGATTGATATAGAATTCTAATGGCATTCTTTTGCAAAATCAAGACATTCTTAATTTTGCTACAATTTCCCCCAAAAAATTAAGGCATACGTAATTATCGACTTAATATTCCTTATTCCTTATTTGGTATCAGTTATCGATCTCCGGACCTCCAGAATTCTAAGCCTTCAGCACGTATTCTTTTTCTTCTGTTTCTTCTTTTCCATCTCCCCTTTATCCATACCTCCTTTCTCCTTCGCTTCCATTTTTGTGTATTATAACCTCTTAACATTCCCCCGTATAGTTATAATGTTCCCCTCATCTTCTCTCGAGGCTTATGGCGTCTTAAAATTCTTATTCATCTTTCTCCTCCCTGGCTCTTGCCCTGAATCGTTATTACTTCAAATGATCTCGTAGAATTTTACGGTTTTTCATTTCTCCCTCCAAGCTCCACTACTCTCATTTCAAGTTTATGTTTCCTTAAGAACCACATTTCTGATATTTATTGTTATTTTCTTCCCTTTCTGCACATTCCTTTATTGTTTAAAAGATTATGTTATCATAAGATTGATACAATTACTTTTACTTTCTTATTGTACGAATTATAAAAAGAAATAGGGTAACTGAAAATATTAACGTCACACAGGTTATAACGTAATTTAATATTTTATAACTAGTTACGTGAAATCTGCGTTGGCAGAAGTGTAGTGTTAAGAGGAATCTTTCTTAAACATCTGGAACCAACAATGAAACGGATTTTTGTCTCTAGAGCGAGTTTAACAACTTTTAAGTGAAGTTCGCGATTTAGCTGATCGTCCAATGACGTGAATATTGTATTCTGCATAAAGTAAGTACAGATAATTGAATTTGAAATATAGTGAATGATAACATGTTATGACAAATACGTTTACATATGTTCTTAAGTTTAATGGAATGGTGTTATTTTAAAATCGACTATTTCGTTTATATGACGTCATTCCATTTTCGGCAAATGAAGTGTAATGAAATTTTGAATTCCAACCAATCACAGTCATACATCGCGATAATTTCTGCAGCTCGATTTATCACTATCAATTTATCGAAAGGTCGTTCTTTTATTTAGTCAGTGTCGGCAACTGTTTCCATGTAAATCGATTAGAATGTATCCATTGTACTAAATAAAGTACGAAATCCTACTTCCACATCTACATCTACATCTTTATCTTCTAATTCTATGTCCTTTGTATCTAAAGAAAATGACATCCATTCATAACAATTGTACAGTAGTGGCAAGAAAAAACCGGACCGACCCTTGTAGCTGATATCAGAGCCGTGTTCACAATGACAGCACGATAGACTGGTAACTAAGACTTTCGTGGTTCGAATCCTGCCTGGGAAGGAAACTTTTTTTTTTGCTCCTTATTCAAATTTATTTCCAATACTTTTCGGTTGCAGCGATATTCTACTAATAGTCTATTATTCCCAGAACATGAATTTTACCACCTCATTTTCTAATGGCTTTCGAAATGGGCTACATCAGCAATTTCAATAGATTACTACTCGCTATCTTGTTAATGCGGGCGTGGCATGCGCAGTGGCTCATTTCGGGGACTTTGATTATTCCGTCGGTTCGGTTTTTTTGCCACTACTGTACATTTAATTATACTATAAAATGTTAAAATTAAATTATGATTTGAGCAGATAATGAAAACGTATTTCTGTTATAATAACAAGAGAAAAGCGCAGTACCTGTAATTAACATTTTTAAACCTGTATTTCGATTTTCTTAATTGGCATTTCTGAATAACATTCAATTTCTTTATTGCAATAATCGTTATTCATCTATTTCGACTTCACAATGTTTTAATAGGTTAAGTATTTATAATTATACAATTATTAACATTTTGTGAGCGAATATTATTATTTATATTTCTATTTTAGTCACGAAATAGTCCTAATAAATGTCACTCGAGGCCTGAGATTTCCCAAATAAATCCTCGAGCGAAGCTCCTGGATTTATCGGACAATACTATATTGTGCTAATCATTCATTTAAAATAGAATATGCGACTGCAAGTAACAACGCCATCTTGAATCATAATATTCATTCACTTTCATGCTCTACCTAAACATGATGCTTGCCGATTGCAGGGGGCTTGCTCCGCGTGTTATATCTAACAAGGAGAGGACACGCTCTATATATCACCGAATGAAATAAGATTGTGTAAGATGAAAGTACAAGAAGTACTGTTTAAAGTCATACCTGGTATGGGTGGCCAATGACCCCTCGTTTTGAAAATATTGGCTATTGATTGTGACATACTTCTGTTAGGTGCGTAATAGGGAAGCATTGGACTGTGTAAAAGCGTAGGTCATATGGTTTGGTGCTGAGTTGTTATTCAGGGAACCTGCGTTCGAATCTTAACTGGTCCTATATTTTTTTCTTTTAATAATGATTAATAGTGTGATCACAGTAATCTATTTACATATATCATATTTCTCAATGTATTGAACGCTTCGTCATGTTTTAAACAAATTACTAATTAACTAACATTGTATTGTAAAGGATAAACAAGGAAATATTGCTCACGTAGGCAGGTCACTGGTGTCTGTTTTGTCTCTATTCCACTTCATTTTGTACAATGTTTCTTTATGATAAATATCATAAAAACACACAAAACATACATATTTCCTGCACCATGCACAGCAAAAGAAAGAAGGTTGTCCACAGTCACACACATTTTTCCGCACTTCTGCTGCGAAACAGATATCATTCACATTCACAAACACTTCTCGTTCGTTTATTAATTTTGATGCATACCACGCATATTTGAACATGGCTTTGAATATAGGAGCTGACAACTGAAAGTGAATTAAGGAGTGAATTTTGAGGGCATCCTCCCTTGAAGCAATGTGTCGTCCAGTTTGTAAAAGGAAAGAGCTATTTTGCAAATATTTGACAAAAATCTTCACCTGTCTAAAAAGATAAACATCACAGGACTCGCATAATCCAGCACATTTGGGTGAAATCACTTTAAGGTTGCCCGTTACTTCATTTTCTTCATTTGTAAATATTTCATCATACAAAGAAGGATTTACCTGCCCTTCCCATGAGTCCAGAATTAGAAGAAATGGCTGCTCTTTCACATATGTCTTTATTACTTTCTCCAGGTATTGCTTATGGAGTTGAGATGTCAGCTTTCCTGATGGAGAACGTGTTAGTTCATCTACTTGACGTTGCACTCTTTGACCAAATTGTCCTTTTGGTTATAATAATAACAATAATAATAATAATAATAATAATAATAATAATAATAATAATAATATCAAGTTTTAAAAAATGAGAAGGCATTAGGATTCGAACTGGGGTTCCCTGGATGACAACTCAGCATCCAACCATATGAGCTACGCTGTTACATAGTATAATGTTTCCCTATTAGGCACCTAACAGAAGTATGTCACAAACAATAGCCAATATTTCCAAAACGAGGGGTCATTGGCCACATATACCAGGTATGATTTTAAACAATACATCTTGTACTTTCATCTCACACAATCTTATTTAATTCGGTGATATACAGAGCTTGTCCTCTCCTTGTAAGTAGGTAAGCATTGGGATTCTCCTATAGCCTATCGATGAAACAGTGCATTGTGAAAAGTGTACCTCACGATAAACGGCATAATGTGGCTTTTATACAATGGTTCTGTGGCTCAGATTCAAGGGTCTGCAAAGAGAAAAATGACATCGGCGCTCAGATTTTCCCCGCGGTTATAAATTTTGCACACACTGTGCGTCCGTGTAAAAATGGAGGAAAGAGGATGAAATAGAATGCCCATTCTCGATCCTGTGATAGGTTATATCTCGTTGTCCTCGCAAAGTGGGGTTGAATATTTTACATGCAGGGGAAAAATATTCTAAATCATACCGAAATGGCGGTGTATTCCCGGGCAATGTCTGCGCAAGAATGTATTGATTGAAGCTCATTGGACGAGCCTGTCCATGACATCTGTTCGAATTTGCTACGTCGAACACCAATTTGTATCCAATGGCAATTTAAACCCGTTTAATTTTTTTTAGGAATTCTCCTCGCGTTTCGTTCACGTAAATGACGTTAGAACTTTGCGCGCTCTGAAATGTGTTACGGATCTAATTCCGAAGTACAATTATTCGAATGTAATTTTTTATACATACAAAAAGGGTTTAAAATTGACCCTACCTTATTTCTCGTGATATCTAACGACTTTTAATGAAGTCGATATTAGTCTATTATTTAAATCACAAATATTAATCTTAACGAATTCCTTTCATTGCTGTATTGTTAGTGACGAAAATTTTCTGTAACATTTTAAATCGGAAAAACCTCCCGAAAATTGTAAAGAATTAATAATAATAATAATAATAATAATAATAATAATAATAATAATAATAATATTGAGTGCACGAAAACCGGTTTATTCAAGTTGCGATACGTACTGTATGTTTCAAAAGGAAATGTTATAGAATTTTGTGTTAAATTTCCATTTTATTTAACAATATTAGAAATATTGCTCCTGTTTGAGAATAAGGTGCTTAGAAAAATATTTGGGGCTAAAAGGGATGAAGTTACAGGAGAATGGAGAAAGTTACACAACACTGAACTGCACGCATTGTATTCTTCACCTAACATAATTAGGAACATTAAATCCAGACGTTTGGTAGAATAACATTTCCGTTTGAAACATACATTACGTTCTGCAACTTAAATAAACCGGTTTTCGTGCACTTTATTATTGTTATTATTATTATTATTATTATTATTATTATTATTATTATTATTATTATTTGATTCCAAATGACCATTCGGCATTCTCTTCCACTCAAACAGTCTGATAGAAAATTACTACATTGCCACATTGTTTAATAATAATAATTACTTACTTGCTTTTAAGGAACCCGGAGGTTCATTGCCGCCCTCACATAAACCCGCCATCGGTCCCTATCCTGAGCAAGATTAATCCAGTCTCTATCATCATATCCCACCTCCCTCAAATCCATTTTAATATTATCTTCCTATCTATGTCTCGGCCTACCTAAAGGTTTTTTTCCCTCCGGCCTCCCAACTAACACTCTATATGCATTTCTGGATTCGCCCATACGTGATAAATGTCCTGCCCATCTCAAACGTCTGGATTTAATGTTCCTCATTATGTCAGGTGAAGAATACAATGCGTGCAGTTTTGTGTTGGGTAACTTTCTCCATTCTCCTGTAACTTCATCCCTCTTAGCCCCAAATATTTTCCTAAGCACCTTATTCTCAAACACCCTTAACCTATGTTTCTCTCTCAAAGTGAGAGTCCAAATTTCACAACCATATATAACAACCGGTAATAGAACTGTTTTTATAAATTCTAACTTTCCGATTTTTTGACAACAGACTGGACGATAAAAGCTTCTCATATTTATTCTATGTTTAATTTCCTCCAGAGTATCATTTATATTTGTTACTGTTACTCCCAGGTATTTGAATTTTTCCACCTCTTCAAAGGATCAATTTCCAATTTTTATATTTGCATTTCGTATAATATTCTCGTCACGAGACGTAATCATATACTTTGTCTTTTCGGGATTTACTTCCAAACCTATTTCTTTACTTGTTTCAAGTAAAATTCCCGTATTTTCCTTAATCATTTGTGGATTTTCTCTTAACATATTCACGTCATCCGCATAGACAAACAGCTGATGTAACCCGTTCAATTCCAAACCCACTCTGTTCTCCTGGACTTTCCTAATGGCATACTCTAGAGCAAAGTTAAAAAGTAAAGGCGATAGTGCATCTCCTTGCTTTAGCCCACAGTGAATTGGAAATGTATGTGACAGAAACTGACGTTTAATAATAATAATGATAATAATAAAATGAGTTGACAGGGGATGGAAATTGTTTTAGTTGGTTATTTAACAGCGCTGTATCAACTAGTTCATTTAGCGTCAATTGCATTGCTCATATCGGGATGGATTTTGTGAGATGAGGCCGAGAATTCGCCATAGATCACCTGAAATCCGCCTTACTGTTGTGGAAAACCTCTTAAAACCCGGAGATGGTAATCAGCCTAAACGAGAATGGAAGCCACGTCAGAACGCAGAAAATCTACGAGAGTGAATTCCGTCTTGGGTCACTCTTTCACATCCAGTTTCAATTCCGCCAGCGATATTTGCTCCTACTCTGGCAGTGGAAGGAGTAGGGTGGGGTCTTATCTCAGTTCTGTGTACTTGTTACAAAGTTTGAGTCATGTATCATCATTACATACCATCAGTGTGACTAAAGCCACAGAATGTTTCGCCTTCTGACTCTAAAAATGGCTGAAGCTACTAACTATAGTTTCTTAGTTGGAAAAGTTGAGGCAGTGCTCTAGTATAAAATCGTCAGATGTTTCAACTCCTGGCTTTATACTGTAAGTCTGCAGTAATCAGTGTTATGTATTCATAATCCTTTTTATTTGTTTGGTTTCTCAGAAATGAAACTGATGAGTAGAACGTTAAATACAGCTTTCTACTAATTCAGCTATATTTTAAGATATTGCATAGTAGGTATTAGTAATTTTTTCATAAGGACAGTGTTATTTATGAATTGTAACTTTAATGACACGTATATTATAAAACGTATTTTTTAAATTGTTTATTTGACGCCACTATATCTAGCGTCTGAATTAGATGAAGGTGATAATGCCGGCGAAATGCGTTCAGGGTTCAGGTTTCATATGTAATGCAATGCGTAAGCCATATTGACTGAATAATAATTAATCATATTTTGATATTTGTACTTTACTATGACTGATATTGTTTCATTATTATTGTTATTATTATAATTATTATCATTATTATTACTATTATTACTATTATTATTATTCATCTGCATTACGGTATGGACCATAAGGTCCGTTCCACTCCAATCAAATCTGGTCCCGCCATCTTTTTGTGGGTCTTCCTGGGTTTCTTCTCCCACGAGGGTCGTGATTGTACAGGGACATCATTTTATTTTTACTAACATTTTTAATATTAACCTGTCTATACCTTTAGAGAACCGGAAACACCGCTTGCTCCCCCCTCCAAGACTGGAGTTCGATGATACTGGCGTAAAACACAAATCACTCTACTAGGTATAGGAAGGAAGAAAAGTAGTTCATCCATATACGTAAACTAGGAAATATCGCGATTTTGAGTTTGATAATTTTCATTAGGTTTTTCTTTAATCAAAGTACAGTACTATATTAAGAATAAGTGTTTTTACTCACGAAGTGAGTTATCCATGTGAACGTATTCATTATGCAGTGTATATTATACTGTCTACAGCACATTAGCGTACAATATAGAGAAAGAAGTTAAATTGAAAAATAATCATAATATGAATATTTAAACACAATTTTGAAAATGGTGGCCGTTCATTTCGATACAGGCTTCAGTTCTTTTGTGCATATTATCGCACTATAGACTATTGCATCTAATTCCAATTGCCAGTTTCGTCCTTCGTACTAGTAACTCATGTTGAAATAATTTTGTACCTACTCTACGTACTGTAAATTCCATCTTCACTTCTGCCCGACCCGAAAATATAAAATTACTCATACATGCTATCTACTGTCCGTCCAAGTGGTTATGCCGCAGGATTGTAGAAAGGGAGGAAATCACGTGACAGTTAATTACTTAACGAGGCTCTTTTATTTAAGTTAAATTAAGCAGCTGTATAATATTACGTAAACTTCCAATTCCTAACAGAAATTAATGTTTTCAGAAAAGAGCTAAGACAGCCCAGCTATTACAGAGGGGCGAGCAGAAGCAGGTGGGGGAAATCGGGATGCGATGTAGGCAAACGGACAGTACCTGTGCGAAAATATGATTCAATATTGAAAGCTCTTTCGTCACTGGAAAACGCGAACATATTTCTGGAACGTACTATACTCAGTAACTCAGTACTGCTTACTATCTGCGGTCTTGGTTCTGTGTGGAGTTGGAACTTCCTTAGTAGAAGAGGTGGGAGTGAAGTACATTAAAAACTCAGGTACAATAAAAATTGAAGTAAAAATAAAATGATGTCCCTGTATATTGTTCTAATAATTTATGTTTCTGGAATACGCTGCATATGCTCCCTGCAATTGTTTTGATGTCTTCTTATTATATATGTAATATTATGCATTTTTAATTCGGATCTAATGTCTTCACTTCTCTTTTTATCAAGTTCTGTATAGCCAGCCACAAACCTAAAAAATTTCATTTCAACAGCCTCAATTCTTCTCTCGTCTTTCTTCCTTAAAACCCAGTTCTCGCATCCATACAGTAAAGCTGGTAAAACCATCACTTTGTAAAAATTTAGTAATGTTTCTTTCCGAACTTTCCTACCTAAAGTTCGACGTATTGTTCCACAAAAATAATTAAAAGCATTTAACTTATGATCTATTTCTCGGCTATTGTCATAAATGACGTTGCAGCCTAGATATTTGAACGCATTCACTTGTTCTATGATTGTATTGTTCAGTACAATTTTTGTTCTGATTGGGTAAGATCCTAGGAATGCCATTACTTTTGTTTTATCTGTGGAGATAATCATATTATATTTACTGGCAACTTCATTTAATTTAATAATTGCTATTTGCAGATCATTTTCGTTACGGCTGACAACTACTTGATCGTCTGCAAATAAACGTGCTGCAGAAATTACATTGTCAATAATAATAATAATAATAATTATTATTATTTCCGTATATTGCGGATAGATGGCAGGATTGTGACCAATTTTCAAGTTGCATATCACTTCGACGGGCAACGTTACGCATGGTGTGAATCTGTGGAGAGTTATGTCGTGTACTAGGGTGAGTGTTCGTGTAATTGTAGTGTTGGCAAAGGGTGATGATGATGATGATGATGATGATGATGATGATGATGATGGTGTTGGTGAGGAAATGAGAAGGAGAAACCCGATGCTGGCAACAAGCCTACTCCTGATGAATAGCACCTAGGGCCTGCCAGGCTTAACGATCCCATCCGACGGACAAATCATTATCAACAGTGGGATATATCTTCCCTTCATATGCACTGCGGAGAGATTTGGTATTTTAACCCAGACATATTGGTGCACAATTTAGTGATTAGAAGTTGTGCATTACCACCTCTCCTAGTCTCTAGGTAAAAATTGTACATGAAAATTTTTGACCCCGCCGGGAATCGAACCAGAACCGACAATATTGTTATTATTATTATTATTATTATTATTATTATTATCTTAGTATAAATTATTAAAAAGAGGAACCAGAATCATAATATAACTTAAGTTGGGGAAAAGCACATAAATTCAGCACGATATTAAGTAGCAGTAATGAAAATAAAAGAATATGAACCTGATAAGAATATGGAGATAGGAAAAAGACAAGCAGAATCTTTAAAATATCACCGGGCGGCTAACGATAGGTCCACTTTGTTTCCTCCAACAGAACACGTGTGATTGGAAGGACGCCTACGTATCATTTAACATGGACAACCTTCCTCGTCATTTAACGCATTCGACAGGGCTCATATTCCAGCATCATTTCTTTCTGACGACCTGCTGCATTCAAGGGAAGCTGTCAGCTTTAACGACCTGCCGTCATTATAATATCCTCGGCATAGAAACATCGCCGCCTGGAATAACACCACCATCTACAACAGTGCGGCGAAGAGATCGTCAGTTGTCAGGCAATGGCGCGTCATATCATGAATATGATCTTTTGTTTGAAACTAATGACGAAGAAGTAAGATTTGTGCGACGCTACCTCACAAGTCACTGGTTTTGTGTGCCGTACGTGACTATGCATTTTTATAAGAACATTTCTAGTAGAAAGATCAAAAAGTGATAGGCCTATATTTTTTAAAATCTATTTTAGGTTCTCTAATTCGATTGTAATAACTGAAAAAAATATACGTTTACTTGAAAATGGAAACCCCAGTCGATTTACAGAGGAACTAAGGTTATTTCGGAATATAAAGTATATGTATGCATGCAACAATTGTTTTTCCTCTGACATTTATCTTATCTTCAAGTGAGATATACTACCTGATAATAAATGTATCTACCTCTGTTTGAGGTTTTAGCTGATATGTCCACCTATTGTTAGGCAGTACATCTCTCTTGAGGATATAATTAGACGAAGAACAATTGTATCTGAAGTCAGCGATGTGTGCAATGGAGGGGGAAGGAACTGGCTACCGTACCTCATTATCTCCTGGCTCAGTTATCTCATAAGTGGTACCTTGTTGGTATCACTTGTGAGGTTCAGACCTATCTTCGGACAGATGACTAACAGCAATAAATGTATCAGCCAGAATCTCAGAGATAAAAAAAATCATATTAGGGGCTAGTATAGATTATGCATAAAACTGTAGTTATTGCAGATGGTCACTAAATACTCTAACTCTTTAAGTCTTAAATGTTATTAAATTCTCCTACTTAAAATTTGTTGTATAAATACGTTATTTCCTAACGTAGATTCATCAGTATCTTTGCAAGGCTTTTGTTTTGGGGCGGAGGTTCGGAAACCAGTTGTATAGGTCTACGTAATCGACTCTACTTTTAACATGTAAAGTTTGAGTTCAACCTACATTAATAGAAAAAAATTAAAGGGTTTGGTACGATTTCTTAGGCCCGGTTGCAGAAACGCAAATCAAATCAGTCCCTGATCGCCAATCAGTTGATGTCTGATTTATTTGATTGTTCATTGCGTTGCACAAACGTGAATCTCCAATCAACTTGTCTCAATTTACTAATTGCTGATTTAAGAAAGAAATACATTTGACAACAGCGCTATTTAGCAACCACAGCCAATTTGATGCTCTTTAAAAGTCGCGAAACGAATGCATCAAGTGGGCGGTGACTAGGAAAACAAGTGAATGTTTTGCTGTTTTGTTGCTTTTTGTAGAAAGGAAACAGGCGGATTCTATTTGTATATAGACTACAATATAGTGAAAGAAAATGAAGAAGAAAAAAAAGTGAGGGGGCTTCTGTTGTGGGATTTGCTAGGGGAATCGACAAGAAATTGGAATATGCATAGCCTCCATAACCCAAAATAATTCCATTTCCCATCTCTCTGTTTACAAATGGAGCTCGTAACCTACTCAATAAAAATAATGTGTTGTCATGTGTAGAACTCTGCCATTGGGCTACAACATTCCAGAATTTCAATGATGGTGTAGTCTACATATTGCCTGTATATTCACAGAAAAGAAACCTTTTCTATTTCGATAAAGTTCGGCATCATTTCAACCAGGTGATTGGATGGGGATGTGAGCAGTCTATACAATCAATATTAGGCTACTCTTGGAAATCCTGACATGGCTGAAAATTCTCTCTGGATTTCAAATCGTTCCCTGTTCGAAGTTTGGGGATTTATGAGATCCTGCCATAACAAAGCAATTTCATACGTAACATTCCTAACTACTCGGCAAATAGTTGATTTGTGGACCCTAACAAGATAACCCAAGACTCCCTGAAAAATTCCAACAGCATAAAATCTCAGCATTATTAGAACTTGGTTCATAGGAGAAAGTGGAAGGTTTCGATTTATCTGTCTGCATATATTTGTTTCAATTTTTGAAAGTAACAAAACACAGGAATCCTTACTTAACCTAAATCTTTGCTCAAATTCTCTGTCATTACACATAAAAACAATTCATGTCTATCACGGAAACGCCTTCTTCTTAATAATATTTTTTTCATTTAAAATTTCTTCATCAGAAGAATCCATTATGTCGAAAACAATATTGTTACGCTATAACTATTTACTATATAATTACAGTAACTGCATTATAAACAAAACAACATAAATAGCCTGCTTGATCGATGATCAGTGACTTAACCAGCAAAAATCTGTTGATCAAATCTGATGGAAGACTGATTTCCGATCAAACACTGATTGTTCTTTCTGCAACAGAAATAGAACTGATGGCCAATCAAACCCTCCTTGATTGCCAATCATATTTTGATCGGTGTTTCTGCAACCGGGCCTTAAACTGATGTCATTCTATTTGATCGCTGTAAGAATGCTTACGACATATCGCGATAAAGTTGACAATGTAAATGACTTTTTTTTCCTGCACAGGAGAAGTCCGCATATAGCCTATACCTTACATCAGCCGTGGCTCGCAGTGATAGCTATACATTTCTCTTGCTTACTACCTCCCCCAACTCCCACCCTCTCACTCACTGGAGTCAAACTCCGTTCCATTTGTATTTGTCTCTGACCTGCGAGTGGCGTCGTCGCAATGTCTCTCTCGAAACCATGTACCTCTACAAAAACGAAAGTTCCAAGTAGGATGGGAGGACGCATTTTTTTGCTGCCAATATGATGACAATATTAAGCGTATGATTTGTTCAAAAGTATTACGAGGAAAACGGTTGTATAACAAAACGGCATTATACTACATAGCACTCATTAGAACATTAAAAAGTTAAGTATTATTATTATTATTATTATATTATTATTATTATTATTATTATTATTATTATCTCTACGTGGATCCTTTTTCAGCAGATGTACGAATAATGCGGTTAAATCTTCCATTTAACTCACAGATTTACAATGTGATGTTAAATGAAAGCTAGATGTAGGCCTAAAGGCTTGACAAATGTTGAACTTTTCAAATCTTTGCCAAAAAATAAATATCCGAAGCTTCGTTCTTTCGCTTTGCTCTTTTGAAGCCATGTTCGATACAACTTACGTTTGTGAAAAATTATTTTCAATAATGAAAATAATAAAAACCAAATTTAGATCATGACTGACAGACTAATACCTTCGTGATCAACTACGACTAGCAGTAAGTGACATAATTCCTGACTTTGAAACTCTGTCGCAGAGACATTCTGAAGACAGTTAATTTTAGGTTGTGATAATGTGTCCTATGTTCTCTTGTTCATTTCTTTCTTCGTTACACGTACTAAACATTAGTTTGTAGCCTTGTACTGTATAAAATTATATTTAAGTGCTTGACGTAAGGAAAATGAAAATCCGTTAATAAGCCAGACAGTTGCTTCACTTCCCCTTCTGGTGTCGCCTCTTGCCATAGGTGCTATGCACGTTGCAGGTTACACAGTGGTTCGGCGCATGATCACATTTTCGCCACGGCTGCCTTATATAATCTACTTGGAAGAGTTTATTATAATCCATTGACTGGGGATCCTGCGCCATGGCGTCGTGCTCTAAGGTATGCCGCCTAGGACTCGCATTACGGAATGCGCGCTGGTTCGAGTCCTCATGGGGGAAGAAATTTTCTCATGAAATTTCGGCCAGTGTATGGGACCGGTGCCCACTCATCATCGTGATGCACTTGGGGAGCTACGATAGGTAGCGAAAATCCGGTTTCGCAAACCAGCTTTAACGACTGGGAGGATCATCGTGCTAACCACACGATACCTCCATTCTGGTTGGATGATCGTCTACCTCTGCTTCGGCATGTGGACGTGAGGCCAGCAGCCTGCTGGTTGGTCTTGGCCCTTCATGGGCTGTAGCACCATGGATTTACTTCTACTTTTACATTGGCTGGGGTCGCAATATATATATATATATATATATATATATATATATATATATATATATATAAACTAACGGTATTCAGTTGTGCTTTAACATGGATCTAAAGCTGAAGCATGTACATTGCATGCGTAACTATAAAAAATAATACAAGCTTGGCATTACAGACATGCGGATGGATGAATAACAATAACATTTACGGGATATTCTCATGGTGCTTATGCACAATATATCAGTTAATTTTTAATTGTCTGTGACTCAAAAACAGTTCTTTACTTGTCCTCTTAACAGTAACACACTCATTTAATGTGTTAATAACAGAGGAATAGAAGATAAATTCCTATTTAATTTACAATTTGCAGACGATGAAGTAGTGATTGCCCAAGATCTTTTTGATTTAGAATTTATAGTCAAAAGATTAATAGTACATTATGCAACGAGCCTATAATGAAGGTAATTAAGAAGTGAGTATGGATACACCGGTACTAAAACTGTGTTACTAAAACAAAAGCTGATCTGATACTGCAGGTATTGTACAGCCCTGTCGCGTTCCCCTCCAAGCCGATTCACTCCCTTCAGGATTTATGAAACGAGCGCATGCGAGTTTCATAATTTTCATACGAGTTTCTTAATTACCATTATAGGCGAGTTTAATACGACTTTTTATGCTCGACCATATTTCTAACTTGATATTATTAATTTTATTTGTATCTCAC
Organism: Periplaneta americana; assembly: GCA_025594305.2. Taxonomy (NCBI): domain Eukaryota; kingdom Metazoa; phylum Arthropoda; class Insecta; order Blattodea; family Blattidae; genus Periplaneta; species Periplaneta americana. The sequence continues at coordinate 135,330,735 of JAJSOF020000013.1, read as the reverse complement.
CTTGAGCAATGTCCCGTATGTTGTGAGATGTGCGCAGACGCGAAAGTATTGATTTTTTTCCGCGGAACAGATGTGCACATTGACCTTGCTAGGCCATAAGAACCTACAGAGATAACATTGAAATTAAATTAGACATTGGAAAGCGAGATGAAAAATTGAATTTATTTGAATATTATTTACAATTAACGCTAATTATTATAGTAACAGAACATAACCTTCTGCGACAGTATTGGATTTCCAGCCTCCGTGACTTTTCGCTAATTCTCTTTCGATTGCATATCCGAGAATAATCGATACTTGCGGTTTTATAACGGTAGAAAGCTGACCTGTCATTGGCTGAACAGTTGTAACCTGAGTCGTCATTGGCTGAAAGACCTGACCTTTAATGAGTAGGTGTACTGTAATGAGATGCATTAAAGGACTGCTACCAGATGTATAATTACTACATTTCGGCATGGTCGAGCATAAACAAATTTTATGAATCCTGGGATTTCTCTATCAATTATAAGAAGACAATATTTGGCCATTAATACTGAAAGTAGTGATAATATTGTTATAGATGATGAAATTGAAATTAAACAAGTTAAACAGGCAAAATATTTAGGTACAGTTACAACTAAAGCAGAAGGTATTGGCGAAGAGGAAATAAAAAACCGAATTGAACAAAGTAAAAAAATTATAACATGTTTAAATTCTACATGGTGGGATAAACGTCTTTGGAAGGAACCAAAAAATATATTGGCAAAATGTTAGTTGAATCTGTATTAAACTACGGAATTGAAATATGGGTAACGAATGCATATTATTGAAAAATAATTTTGGCCGTAGAAATGGATTATGTGAGACGAAGTGCTAGAGCAGGGGTCGTCAGCACAGAGCACGTTGGGGCTAGCCTCTCTTACCCGCGGAAGACGCAGTGCACTATAGTGCTCTCGTAGCTGCTAGCGGGTATGCTCTCTATCTCGCTGTTGCACGACAGTGCACGCGGGACGGCACCGCGTACCCATTGCACATTTCAGTGAGTGCTGACGACAACTGTGCTAGAGTCTCCCTCTTGGACCACATTAAAAATGAAGAAATTAGGCATAGAATGGATGCTGAAGAAACAGTGTTAAGTAGAATAGAAAATAAGAGTTTGAAGTGCTTTGGTCAACTGATGAGAATGGGTGAAGATAATGGCCTAAACAAATTTACCTGTGGATACCTCCAGGAAGAAGAGGAAGAGGTAGACCAAAAAGAACTTGGGACAACGAAGTAATGGAGGTCATGCACAAGAGGGGGTTGAGGACTGAAGACGCACAAGACAGAAGGCTTTGGGGGATTGGCACAGGAAGACGGTAGTAGCTGTAGAATCCTGAATAAATATATATACATATATATATATATATATATATATATATATATATATATATATATATATATATATACAGAGGAGTGCCTGTGATTCATAGCTTGTTTCATGTGAACATTATTACATCCGTTCATTAAATATACTTTTTAATCTCACAGCAAATTGTATTTACTTATACTAATTCCATTACGCTAATTCCTGTGTACACGTTACGCAATGATAGGGATTTCCTCAAATTCCCTGCCCCATTTTCGTTAATGCATGCTGTTTTTGTGTACTCCGTTTTTGTTTCTTAGCCTACGTTTTCAGAATAGATACCAGAAACTTTTTATAACTTTCATATGTACCATAAAAGATAGCACCTTCTCCCAACATTATCACTTCCAGGAACGGTCAAAGAAAGAGAAAAATTAATGTACCGGTAACCAAAAGCCTGGATTGTTGTAACAGGATTTCCATTGTTTTCATGAAAAACAATGGTTTTGCCATTAAGAATATTAATGGTTATAATGAAAGTAGACTATAAAAAGAACTTTAGAACCTCTGGAAATGTATTATCTGATTGTTACCAGCTGAGGGAAGCACCATCAATAACAACTTGAGCCATAGGATCTCGGTGTTAATTTAAAAGTTGAAAGTCTATTATGACAAACCTAGAGCTTAATTAAAGTTATGGCGAAATCGCGAGTATCCTGTTCATTCTTGCGGAAGGGGAAGATAACAGGTCCCACAAATTCAAGGGATGGAGCTTTCCGATCCGCTTAAAGGGGTATGAAAAATAGCAACTGTTTCGTGTTACGCTTTGTGACGTATTTGCTGCTCTTGACAACTTCATAAAGAAGATACTCATCCTGTGCTTCCTCTTCACGTTGTCTTTTATTCTGTATTTCAGCTTCTACCCCTATTATTATTATTATTATTATTATTATTATTATTATTATTATTATTATTATTATTAATGCAACGGGTTACCGCTCTTAATGTTCGCCCTTGGCTTCGATATTGCTACTGCTGCTCCTTTGTTTTTTCCCTTTCACATTTTCAGTCTTTATTTCTTCCATTAGCTTCATTATTTTCTCTATTTATATTTTGCTCTCTTTTATTATTTTCTCCACTTCAATAGTGTATTATCCATTCCATTCCCCTATTCAATTCACTCTCTCTTCTGTCATCTTCATTCTCGTGTCCTTTCGGTTTTCTCGTATCCTTTCGGTTTTTTCTTGTTCTTCCGGTATTCTCTTGTCCTTTCGGTTACATCTTGTTCTCTTGGTTATTTCGTCTCCTCTTGATTTTCTCTCGCAGTACGGATATTATTATATCCTTTAGGTTTTCTCGTGTCCTCTTGATTTTCTCTTGCAGTACTGGTATTATTATATCCTTTAGTTTTCTCGTGTCCTCTTGATTTTCTCTTGCAGTACTGGTATTATTATATCCTTTAGGTTTTCTCGTGTCCTCTTGATTTTCTCTTGCAGTACTGGTATTATTATATCCTTTAGGTTTTCTCGTGTTCTCTTGATTTTCTCTTGCACTATTGGTATTATTTAATTATATCCTTTAGTTTTCTCGTGTCCTCTTGATTTTCTCTTCCAGTACTGGTATTATTATATCCTTTAGATTTTCTCGTGTCCTCTTGATTTTCTCTTGCAGTACTGGTATTATTATATCCTTTAGATTTTCTCGTGTCCTCTTGATTTTCTCTTGCAATACTGGTATTATTATATCCTTTAGTTTTCTCGTGTCCTCTTGATTTTCGCTTGCAGTACTGGTATTATTATATCCTTTAGTTTTCTCGTGTCCTCTTGATTTTCTCTTCCAGTACTGGTATTATTATATCCTTTAGGAATTCTCGTGTCCTCTTGATTTTCTCTTTCAGTACTGGTATTATTATATTCTTTACGTTTTCTCGTGTCCTCTTGATTTTCTCTTGCAGTGCTGGTATTATTATATCCTTTAGGTTTTCTCGTGTCCTCTTGATTTTCTCTCGCAGTACTGGTATTATTATATCCTTCAGTTTTCTCGTGTCCTCTTGATTTCTCTTCCAGTACTGGTATTATTATATCCTTTAGTTTTTTTCGTGTCCTCTTGATTTTCTCAGCAGTATTGGTTTTCTCGTGTATTTGTATTTTTAATTTTCTCGTGCCCTCTTGGCCTTTTTCATATCCTCTCGGCTTTTCTCGTGTCTACTTTTTCCCACGTGTGCTCTTTGTTTTTCTCGTATTTTCTTGATTTTCTTGTGTAGTATTAGCTTTCTTGTGTTCTTTTGACTTTATCGTGTAGGCCTACTATTGATTTTATTGTATCATCTTGATTTTACAATGTCCTGTTTGCTTTTTCTCGTGTTCTCTTATCTATTCTCCTATTCTCTTGGTTCTTCACATGTGCTCTTGGTTTTCCTCGTATCCTGTTGGTGTCTAGTTGTGTCCTCTTAACTTTTTCTCATGTTCTTTCGACTTTTTATTGCGTCCTTTTGGTTCTTTCTCATGTCCTCTTGGTCTTTTCTGGTGCCCCCTTGGTTTTTCCTGGTGTCCTCATCTCGTCCCTCTTCGCGTTTCCTCGTTTCTTTTGGTCTCTCGTGTTCTCTTAGTCTTTTCTCGTGTCCTCTTGGTCTTTTCTGGTGTCCTATTGGTCTTTTCGGGTGTCCTCTTGTGTCTTTCTCGTCCTCTCTTAGCTTTTTTTCGTGTCCTCTTGGCCTTTTCTCTTCCCTTGGTTCTTTCGGTTGTCCTTATGTCTCTTCCTCATATCCTCTTGTTATTTTCTCCTGTCTTCTTGGCATTTTCACGTATCCTCTTGACATTTTCTCGTGTCCTATTGGCATTTCCTCTTGCCTTATTGACATTTTTCCGTGTCCTCTTGGCATTTTCATGTGTCCTCTTGGCCTTGCCTCGTGTCTTCTTGACCTTTCCTAGTGTTCTTTAGCCTTTTCTCGCCTCTTAGCTCCTTCGCATGCCCTCTTGGCTCTTTCTCGTTTCCTCTTGGCTTTTTTTTCTCGTATCCTCTTGGCTTTTTTTCTCGTATCCTCTTGGCTTTTTCTCGTATCCTCTTGACTTTTTTTCTCGTATCCTTTTGTCTTTTTCTTGTATCCCCTTAGCTTTTTCTCGTATCCTCTTGTCTTTTTCTCGTATCTTCTTGTCTTTTTCTCGTACCCTCTTGGCTTTTTCTCCTATCTTCTAGGTTTTTCTCGTATCCGTTTGTCTTTTCTCGTATCTTCTTGTCTGTTTCTCGTATCATCTTGCCTTTTTCTCGTATTCTCTTGTCCTTTTCTTATATCCTGTCTTTTCTTCGTATTCTCTTGTCTTTTTCTCGCATCCTCTTGCCTTTTTCTTGTATCCTCTTGTCCTTTTCTCGTGTCTTGTCTTTTTCTCGTATCCTCTTGTCCTTTTCTTATATCCTGTCTTTTCCTCGTATTCTCTTGTCTTTTTCTCGCATCCTCTTGCCTTTTTCTTGTATCCTCTAGTCCTTTTCTCGTATCTTGTATTTTTCTCGTATCCTCTTGGCTTTTTCTCGTGTCCTCTTGGCTTTTTTCTCGTATCCGCTTGTCTTTTCCTCATATCCTGTCTTTTCCTCGTATTCTCTTGGCTTCTTCTCGTATCTCCTTCCTCTTTTCTCTCATACTCTTTATTGTGTTTGCTTCTTTATTGTCACGACCATTTTATTTTCTTGGCAATCTCAATCTCCTCAGTAGCCTATCTTATTCTATGAATTACCGTACATTCTTCTCTTGATCACTGCATCGCTAACAATTCACATTAGAAAATCAACGTTAAACAATGGTAATTTGAGAATAGTAAACTTTGTGAAGACACATTCAATGAAAGCGCATGAAAGCTCTATGTATTCATGATCTTTGTATTAAAATAAGTTGGTCTGGTCGGCATCACGCTCCGATCGCTTTTCACAAAGGGGATGACCAGGTGCTCTACTTTACAGGAGAGTGATTGCATTTAAGGGTCGTTCTAGAAATTTTGACAACGGGAAAAATCCAACCACCATCTGTGATTGAATCTGGGACGTTCAAGCCTGTAGCCGTTGCTGTACTAACTGAGCATACGGCCTCCATATTATACTGGGTATTCATTTCAAAGTGTGTCATGACGTCAGCGATTTGAAGCGAGTTTCAGCTTTTGTGTCAGAGAAGTTGCCTATTAATCAAGGCGTTCAATCTGAACTTGAGAACGTGTACGGTAAGACTTGAACGTCGTAGCAACAGATGGCGGTCTGTAAAGTCTGTGTGCTACCATAACCTCTTTCGAACTGTGTTTTGCGCAGGCAAGTCCTACGCAGAGTATTTGTTATCATTGGTAACGGCAACATTCCACAACACATATCAAATGCTCCGTGTCCATGTTGACCGTCGAAGTTAATGTCAACAAATACGTGAGTAATCGTCTTAACCTTCTCCCCATATCCAGACAGTAAGAAAAAACTAACCTCAGTACGTGTTTCCAAACAGTTCACATTCCTGCCACTACCGGCGTCACCGTATGTATAGGTAAGTACTATTCAGAATGAACGCCGTACTTGCTAGACAACTTCTCTGGCACATAAGTAATACACCTCTGCGGAAGTGTAGGAAGATTGAATTGTCTAGGCTCATCGACTAGCCACATGACGGCATACAGCGAGCCATAACACACTTTGAACTGAATACCCAGTAGAATACTAACGGTAAATCAGAGAACATAGAAACTGTCACATTTTACCCTAACTTTAAGATGAGATGAGGTCCTCTTTAAGACAAGACGTGTTTCCTCGACGAGATGAACGTTATCACGAATTTGTGAAAGGGGGATAAGTCCTCGGACACCATTAAGTTGAGCTTGTAGCCTGCGGGTTCGAACCTCGACTGTGCAATAAATTTTCTGTGAACCGAAAGCTACTTAGAGTCCCCGGAGGTGGAAATTACCTCGCAGAGGAAGCTCACGTGACGTGGGGCACTGCCTCAGAGCCCCATATTTAATGTGGCGCAGTCGTGAGAGCTTTGGGGATTGCCTTGCAGAGGAAGTTGTGAGCAGTAGAGGAACATCAAAACTCATTCATACATATTATGAAGAAAACACTTTACAGCCCTTTAGTTTACTTAAACCTGCAGGAAATCTGAAGAAAAAAATAGTTATAAATGAAACGTATTTAATCTTTGAGTTGATTTCATTTGTTAATATATGCCTTAAAATACAGTGTGTCCGAAAAGATTCGCACCATAAAATAAATCTATACCTAAGCTCTGTAGTATATTTTACATTTGGGCATTCATTTAAAAAAAATCCAGGAAGTATTTTAAACCAAATTTTTTAAGAAAAAAAATATATTTTTCTATTTTGTGAATCTTTCAAAATGTAATAAATGAAATAGAACTAAAATATCATTTATGTATGTAATATATTACTCCATTATATTATTGCATAATATTTTTATTTTTTTACAATTGTATTATTTAATACTTTTTTCATTTCATTTTATTATTGTTTAAAGGGACCATAGGCCCTTGGACTTTCTAGTTAACCGAATCTTCTATGTTTTACCTGATATAATTTCGTTGTATTTCTTGTACAATGGTAGCTCTTAAGTTCGACAGAAAACAAGTTCGACTGCTTACGTAGGAGAATTAGACACACCCCTATACGGGCACTAAGAAATGAGTTTGCCATTTGAATGGGAATTGGTTCTGTGTCTTGTAGTGATACTTTTGTTAAAGGAAAACAGAATATTTTATTGATTAGGACATCCATATTTAATCATTGATTTTAAATTAATGAACTCTTCTTTTTCTATTTGAGAATTGTGCCGTTTGTGAGACGGAACTGTCGAAACCCACTGCGGTACTAGAAGCGCATACACAAGTGTCGGGGCGGCAGGAAATGCAACTACACTACTGCATTCGTTGATGGATAACCAATAAGAATTTGTATTCATTTCACCTGCCACAATCTCTATCCTTATTGGACTGAACTTTCAATTCTGTTCAGTCGAACTTAGGAGAGTCCACTGCATTATTATTTTGATATTCATCACTTTACTTTTGCCTACATATATTTGATTATTTAAATTAAACAATAAAATAATTATTTTAGTGTAGGCTTAAACTTGTAATATTACTTTTTCATTATTCAATGTAAACTACACTCCCGGCCACAAGCTTTCGCTTCATCGGGAGTGCCAACCAAAAGTGTACCATTATTATTATTATTATTATTATTATTATTATTATTATTATTATTATTATTATCGTTGAAATAAAATTATTATTATTATTATTATCGTTCAAATAAAATTATTATTATTATTATTATTATTATTATTATTATTATTATTATCGTTCAAATAAAATTATTATTATTATTATTATTATTATTATTATTATTATTATTATTAATTTTATTATTATGTCAATCAGGGAAATAGCAAAGATTACCATGTCCAGCATGAGAGGAATTCCCATACCTAGCAATTTGTCCCTGTGAATCAGTGTAGCCAACCCTTCGGCTTGAATAGATCGCACAATTGCCTGCAAATTATCGTAGGCTACTTTTCAGTGGAGGATCGTACACTACATATAAAACTGGGCCTGTTTTGGAATATTTTACCTAAATCCCCTCCACAGTGTTTCATTTAAAGTTTTTTTTTTTAATTCTTATACAAAAATGATTGTTAAACATTTTTAATAGAGAAGGGGAGAAGGGGAAAGCCGGTGCCGGCACGTAGCCTACTCCTGCCGGCTTAACGTTCCCATCCGACGGATGAATCATTATCAGTAGTGACATATGCCTTCTCATTATAATAATAATAATAATAATAATAATAATAATAATAATAATAATGGTTTATTTTAACTGGCAGAGTTAAGGCCATTCGGCCTTCTCTTCCACTCAACCAGTAAATAGAAAATTACTACAATGCTATGAATATAACATAATTAATACAATAGAATTCAATTCAAAGCAATACAATACTACAATACAAGACAATATAATACTTAATTAATATAATACAATGACAATTCTTTTCATCTTCACAACACCAATAAAATAATTATGTAATAATAATAATAATAATAATAATAATAATAATAATAATAATAATAGATAGTATTTAGTAATGATAGTCATACCTAAATTAAATTAAATTATTAAACTCGATCACAATTATAACTTCAATTTGACTGCGTCCGTAAGAAATCGTTTAGTCTTTTCTTGAAAGTTGTTGTTGTCTGGCAGCCCCTAATCTTCTGAGGTAGATCATATGCACTGCGGAGAGATTTGGGATTTAACCCAGGCATATTGGTACATGATCTAGTGATTAGAAGTTGTGCATCGCCATCTCTCCTAGTCCTGAGGTAGAAATTTTACATGAAAATTTGTGATTCCACCGGGAATCGAACTCGGATCTGCTAGTCTGGTAATTGATACATTGTTTTCTGTAGATCATCTTCACTTTTATTTATTGAAACCTGGTCATCCGCAAATAGCATCGTCTTAATACTAATATTAGGAGTGATTTTAACACCGTTAGGTGATCTGTTGTTCCATTTTCTAAGAATGTCGTCCAATTGTGTTTATTATTAATTGTCATTATTGAGTGTGATTAGTTACCACTGCCACCGGGTATATACCCATTTGCAGTGTGAATACATACATACATACATACATATATATATACGTATTAAAAACAAACTTGATGAAATACTACAACCTTGTCTTACACCTTGATTAATTGGAATATCCTTGCTATATTTGCCGTGTTCAATATTTTATTTTTATTTTAGTAGGTTATTTTACCACGCTTTATCAACAGCTAAGGTTACTTAGCGTTTGGATGTGATGAAGGTGATTATGCTGGTGAAATGAGTCCGGGGTCCAGCACCGAAAGTTACCCAGCATTTGCTCATATTGGGTTGAGGGAAAACCACGGAAAAAACCTCAACCAGGTAACTTGTTCCGACCGGGAATCGAACCCGGGCCACCTGGTTTCGCGGCCAGACGCGCTAACCGTTACTCCACAGGTGTGGACTGTTCAATATTAATGCCAAACTAATTGTCGTGTTTCTGTAGATACTTTTCAATATGTTTATGAAATGGTTAGGATAGCCTCTTCTATACATTATCTGCCAGAGTTTATTCCTATTAACACGATCAAAGACTTTTTCAAAGTTTCTAAATTGTCCTATCTTCGTTTCTCAGTTATATGTTTTATTATAAAAACTAGCTGTACCCGTGCGCTCCGCTGCACCTGTTAGAAATACATATAAAGTAATTACATAATTAAAACAGGACATTTGATCCAGGGAACATTCGTGTTTGATAGAAGGATAAATCGTTTAATATGTTACTTAATTTAAATTGCATCCAAATAATTAAAATGCGATCATTTTGGTCCAGAGACACTCATTTGGTGCAATGACAATTCCTTTAAGATGTTTCTTAATTTTTATTACATGCAACCATAGTTTAATGAAGATTGACATCATTTAGATTTAATGTGTATATTTCATTTTACTTGTTATAGGTTTCCATTGAATTATGGTAATAACTTAATTTTAACCCTTGTTTTCTACGTCTTCAGTAAATGGCGCTTGGCCCACTATGGTTGTGAACCCTTCAAATAACTTAAATTATATTATGTAATATTACATATTATATTATATTATATTATATTATATTATATTATATTATATTATATTATATTATATTATATTATATTATATTATATCAGAAGTTACTGTAATAACATTATAGCATTATGTCCATCTAGAGAAACTACACTTTCCAATGGTGAAATAATAATTAATTATAGAAATCGGTTAATTTAGCTTCCGATATTACTTCATACAAACACAGAAACATTCTCTGTAGGCTATCTTTCATAGCTTTCGATTGTTGCTGTCCAGGCCCCTATAGACGAAGTCATTTGTTTTTAATTCATTACACGGCCTTAGATGGCAGTTATTTTAATTTTAAAACTCATTTATCTCATTAAATATCAGTCCTATCAAAATTTTTCATGGAATAAACCTTATCGCAAATTATTTTTAAAGAAACGTTTGTTATGTAACATTTTTCACAAAAATCAATAATAAGCGAGATATTTCGATTTATTTAATTCAGGCCCCCTTATAACTCCCCTTTTAAATAATGTATTTTGAATGTCATATAGCCTAAAATCTAAGTTACAACGAACTTAATTTATATTCCAATTTTCAACGAAATCCTTTCAGCCATTATCGCGTGAAAAGGTAACAAACATCCAGAAAGACAGACAGACAGACATACAAACAAAAATTTCAAAAAAGCGATTTTCGGTTTCAGGGTAGTTAATTGTATATGTTAGGACCAATTATTATTGGAAAATCGAAAATTACCAGAAAAATGTCGGCTACAATTTTATTATTAGTATAGATGTCATCTGTACATGAGCGGGTGATCCTAAAAACATTATGTTCTTCCATTTCTAAAATTTCTAAAATTATCAGTAAGTTGTATTTTTAAAAAATTGTAATTTGATAAATATTTATATCCCAAACATGTAATGGAGCGTACTGCTAAAAACAATACAAGGAAATGCATCCATAGTGTGAGTAGGATTCGAATGCTCGACCGTTGTTAGCGTGTATTGTGAAAGCAGCGTGTCTTAGAGAATTCAGTCGGCGTACAACCAGTGAAGTGACACTTGTGAATTGCTCGTGCCGTCTGTCCAGTTTCAGCAGAACTGACACAGGTTGACAAATTACAGTAAGGGTGTCCCCGTTATAGTTTCATTAACATTCCAGTCTGAAAGAGACGGACGGCCGCAGCGCTCGTGATGGAACAAACAGCGTGCGTGCATGCCGAGCACGGCACGGCGCACGTTTCCGGAGACTTGCAGACAATGGATGAACTTCCGAACGTGAGGGTCGATAACTTGTTTGATCCCACACCTCCGATTCCACTCACTGGGTCTGTAGTAGTTTGAACGTTTTCATATCAGAGAAGGAGAACAAATTTGCAGTATGAGTTGTTTGGAATATTGCAGTGGGTATCGTATTTGACATTGCAACCCTGACTCGGAAAGCGGGAATATGCAGACTTCAAATACAGCAGTTGAACTGCATGCTATTTGTAGTGATACCATTACAATATACTTGCTACGTAACGTTGTAAGTCGATCTCAGAATTATGTATATATAATTGAAACAATGTATTGATGAATTACATACAGATTTCGGATTTTATCTCTGCCTCTGTGCAACGTTACATTTGCGGTGGGGAAGTGAGTGCTTGGGAGGAAAGTTGTAATACTGTAACTCGTACAGTTTCAGTCTCTATGTCGCTTAATTTTTAAGTTCTTTGTTTGTAGTAAGTTATCATACTTTTCCCCTTTTTAATTTTTACTGCTTCTCTAGTCTTTCATTCAAACTTATATTTTATTCTTCTTCTCTTTATTTTTAAAAGGTTATATCTAATTTTACACCTGTTGACCTTCAGTTTTTTTTTTTTCATAATCACATTCCTTCTTCCTTTCTATTATTATTTCATTCTTTGTCTTCTGTCCTTTCTTTCCAGTCTTATCTTTCTTTCCTGTGGTTTTCTCCTTATATGACCTGTGTCCTTTCCTTTTTCCAGTTTTGTGTCTGTGTTCTTTTCAATTATTGTTTCATGTGTCCCTTTATTTTTCTGTCCTGTGTTCTTTCCAGATTTTATGTCCTGTGTTCCTTTCAATTTTTTCCCATTTTTGTGTCCTGTGTTCTTATCCTCTTTTGTGTCTGTGTTGGTTATAATTTTTGTTTCATGTGTCCTTTTCTATTTTTCTGTCCAGTTTTTCTGTCCTGTGTTCTTTCCAGCTTTTCTGTCCTGTGTTCTTTCCAGTTTTTCTGTCCTGTGTTCTTTCCAGTTTTTATGTCCTGTGTTCTTTCCAGTTTTTATGTCCTGTGTTCTTTCCAGTTTTTATGTCCTGTGTTCTTTTCAGTTTCTTCCCCATTTTTGTGTCCTGTGTTCTTTCCAGTTTTTATGTCCTGTGCTTTTTCCTCTTTTGTGTCCTGTGTTTCCTTCCAGTTTTGTGTCCTGTGTTCTCTTCCTCTTTTGTGTCCTGTGTTCTCTTCCTCTTTTGTGTCCTGTGTTCTTTTCCTCTTTTGTATCCTGTGTTTTCGTCCTATCTTATTCCTATTCTCTTCCTCTTTTGTGTCCTGTCTTCACTTAATCTTTTATCCTGTGATCTTTTCTTCTTTTGTGTCCTGTGTTCACTTCCTCTTTTGTGTCCTGTGTCCTTTTCCTCTTCTGTGTCCTGTGTTTTCGTCCTATCTTATTCCTGTTCTTTTCTTCTTTTGTGTCCTGTGTTCACTTCCTCTTTTGTCTTCTCCGTTATTTTTCTTTTGTGTCCTGTGTTTTCGTCCCGTCTCGTATTCTCTCTTCTCTCCGTCTTTCGTGACCTGTGTTATTTCCTCTTTTGTGTCCTGTGTTCTCGTCTTATTTTATGTCCTGTTCTCTTTCTCTTTTGAGTCCTCTTTTTACTTCCCCTTTGGTCCTGTGTTCTTTCCATTTTTGTCCTGTGTTTACTCCCTCTTTTCAGGGGCGTATTTTGCGGACTACCGGGGCTACCGGCGGTAGCCCAAGTACATTACAAAAGAAAAAGTTTGTAATATAACATAATGTAATAATTTTGTATTATTAGTTTTACCATAGTAATTAAAATTAAAGTAATTGTTAGATTTATATGCGCTCTCTGCTCTCGAAAAGAAACAAGTTGTCAAGGCGGTATCGCTGGAGAAACCGCTTGCTACGTGAGGTAGCCTGTGACCGTATCGCGCACGCTGTCCTGTCCCCCCCTCGCCCTTCTGTTTCCATCGTGCAATGTAGGCCGGGCGAGTTACCGCTCTCGTGATCGGTTTCTTCGCAGGCGCGAAGCAGCAATACGCTTAGGACGCTAGCTCATGAATGTGATTGTGTTCTTGCAGTGCATTAGTTTAAATCTGTGATTTGTTCGAGTGTCTAAGAGTTATATTAATTGTGAATTATTAAGTTTTTAATTTCCCAATTAAGTGATATTGTGAAAAATATGGCAGAACAAGTTTCTGGAGAGGTTTGTGTTGAAAATAACTGTGTAATAGAAGGTTGATTAAAAGTGCCTTTTAACCGTCGTACATACAACGAGGAAGTTGAAATTGTGTAAATGGAAAGACCAACTCCTGAGTTAAATTTGTCCATGGACGTAAAAGAAAAATAGCGTGAGTACACACGCCATTTCACTTCAACATCATATGGTAAGTCGAATTGGTTGTGTGGTACTTCTAAACTGTCTAAACTATTTTGCTGGCCATGTTTGTTATTTAGCCGCGAAACTAATGTGTGGTCAAAAGAGGGGTTTCCTAATATGAACTCCCTTCGAACGGCAGTCCTAGAATACGACAAATCAAAAGCTCATATTTGTAGTAGCATGAACTTTGCAAACTTTGGGAAGACAAGAATTGATTTACAGCTAGATACGCAAAAAGCTCTACACATCAACCAACACAATGCTCTTGTGAAAAAAAAAAATCGGGAGATTTTACTGCATCTTATTAACGCAGTCTGCTTTCTAGGAAAACAAGAATTGGCTTTTCGGGGTCATAACAAGAGTGTGGAATCAGACAATAGAGGAAATTATATTGAATATTTAAGTTCCTTAAGTGAATTTGACCATATACTGGCCAATCATCTTGAGAGTTCAACAGTATTTCGTGGTACTTCTCTCGCAATTCAGAATGACTTAATATTTGCTATAAGTGGGGTTATGATAAAGAACATAAAACCTTTTGTGGCCATTGTTGTTGATGAAACAAGTTACTGCTCTAATCAGAGTCAATTGTCCACTGTTTTAAGATACGTCGACAGTACTGCCAATGTTCAAGAACGGTTTATAGGATTCACAAATGTCAGTTCGGACAAAACTGCTGCTGCTTTGTTTCAGCATGTGGAAGGTGTTATAGTAGAATACAATGCCGGCAATAAGTTAATTGCACAGACATACGATGGTGCTTCAGTTATGGCGGGAAATATTAATGCCTTAAAAACAAAAGTTCAAGGAAAGTATCCTCAAGCACTATTTGTCCATTGTTACAGCCATGTTCTCAATTTAGTTTTGCAACAAACTACTTCATTCCAGAATGCCGCATTTTTTTTCAAAACACTGTCGGATTTAGTTGCATTTTTCTCATCATCTCCTAAAAAATCAGAAAACTCAAGGAATTTAAGAACAAGAAACTCCCAAAAGTAGCACCAACTAGATTGAATTTTACATCTCGGCTTGTAAATACAGTAAAGGAATACAGAGAAAAACGGACTGCTTTCTTTAAAAATATCATTTGTAATGACTCTGAAGAAAACTGGGATGATGCTGTAAATGTGCAGGCTCAAGGATATTTGAATTTTTTCACACAGTTTCAGAATATATTTCTTCTTGAAGTCTATGCTAGAGTGTTCGCACATACAGATGTGTTCTACAATATTCTTCAGACAAAAGTCTAGACATAGCATACTACTTGCAAGAGGTATCAAAGTTAAAAAAATACTATATCCGAGTTCAGACGTAGTGGGTTTCCGTCCATATGGAGTAATATGGAAAATGAAAATTCTTTCAGCCAATACAATGGAACCAACATTAAAGCGAAGAAAAGGAGATGATGAATTGAAATACAGGCAGCTGTACTACAGCATACTAGATCGTATGCACATGGAAATTAATGACAGATTTTCTGATTATGGAAAGCTTCAGTTCACACATCTTCTAGATTCTCAAAAATTTTCTGCTTATAGAGAAAACTTCCCGAATGAGGCACTAAACAAATCATTTCAGTCCTATAACAGTCACTTTGATCAAGTACGTTTTAAAAATGAATTAAGTGTAATATATTCAGCAGAAGTCTTTGATTTTTCGAACAAACCTAT
Organism: Periplaneta americana; assembly: GCA_025594305.2. Classification (NCBI taxonomy): domain Eukaryota; kingdom Metazoa; phylum Arthropoda; class Insecta; order Blattodea; family Blattidae; genus Periplaneta; species Periplaneta americana. The sequence goes on along the minus strand of JAJSOF020000013.1, from coordinate 135,315,495 downwards.
CCAAGAAATATTATCTGCCATATATGAAAACCAGCTGAACCAAGTTATTCCTGAAGTCCTTAAATTGGCAACATTAATTGTGACAATACCAGCTACGTCAGCATCGGTAGAAAGAAAATTTTCTGCGTTGAAGAAAATAAAATCCTACTGTAGATCAACTCATACACAAGAACGTTTATCCGGCTTGGCACTAATATCCATTGAAAAGTCATTTCTACAGAAACTTTATAAGTGGCCCAACTGTAATTTCAAGGACGAAGTCATCAACGTATTTTCGTCCCAATCAAGACGTCTGGAATTCACATAAATATATAAGGAATTTTATTATAGGGATTTTAAAATATATTTTGTGTAATAATAGGGTCAGTGGTAACCCAAACCCTTTAACCAGTATACGCCATTGCCTCTTTTATGTCCTGTGTTCACTTCCTCTTTTGTGTCCTGTGTTCACTTCCTCTTTTGTGTCCTGTGTCCTTTTCCTCTTTTGTATCCTGTGTTTCCGTCCTATATTATTCCTGTTCACTTTCTCTTTTGTGTCCTGTGTTCACTTCCTCTTTTGTGTCCTGTGTCCTTTTCCTCTTTTGTATCCTGTCTTTCCGTCCTATATTATTCCTGTTCACTTTCTCTTTTGTGTCCTGTGTTCACTTCCTCTTTTGTGTCCTGTGTTCTTTTCCTCTTTTGTATCCTGTGTTTCCGTCCTATATTATTCCTGTTCACTTCCTCTTTTGTGTCCTGTGTCCTTTTCCTCTTTTGTATCCTGTGTTTCCGTCCTATATTATTCCTGTTCACTTTCTCTTTTGTGTCCTGTGTTCACTTCCTCTTTTGTGTCCTGTGTCCTTTTCCTCTTTTGTATCATGTGTTTCCGTCCTATATTATTCCCGTTAACTTCCTCTTTTGTGTCCTGTGTTCACTTCCTCTTTTGTGTCCTGTGTTCACTTCCTCTTTTGTGTCCTGTGTAAACTTTCTCTTTTGTGTCCTGTGTCCTTTTCCTCTTTTGTATCCTGTGTTTCCGTCCTATCTTATTCCTGTTCACTTCCTCTTTTGTGTCCCGTGTTCACTTCCTCTTTTGTGTCCTGTGTCCTTTTCTCTTTTGTATCCTGTGTTTTCGTCGTATCTTATTCCTGTTTTCTTCGTCTTTTGTATCCTGTCTTCACTTCCTCTTTGATCCTGTGTTCTTTTCTTCTTTTGTGTCCTATGTTCACTTCCTCTTTTGTGTCCTGTGTCCTTTTCTCTTTTGTATCTTGTGTTTTCGTCCTATCTTATTCCTGTTCTCTTCGTCTTTTGTGTCCTATCTTCACTTCCTCTTTGATCCTGTGTTCTTTTCTTCTTTTGTGTCCTGTGTTCACTTCCTCTTTTGTGTCCTGTGTTCACTTCCTCTTTTGTGTCCTGTGTCCTTTTCCTCTTTTGTATCCTGTGTTTTCGTCCTATCTTATTCCTGTTGTCTTCCTCTTTTGTGTCATGTGTTCACTTCCTCTTTTGTGTCCTGTGTTGACTTCCTCTTTTGTGTCCTGTGTCCTTTTCTCTTTTGTATCATGTGTTTTCGTCCTATCTTATTCCTGTTCTCTTCGTCTTTCATGTCCTGTCTTCACTTCCTCTTTGATCCTGTGTTATTTTCTTCTTTTGTGTCCTGTGTTCACTTCCTCTTTGATCCTGTGTCCTTTCCTCTTTCGTTTCCTGTGTTTTCGTCCTATCTTATTCCTGTTCTCTTCGTCTTTTGTGTCCTGTGTTCACTTCCTCTTTTGTGTCCTGTGTCCTTTTCTCTATTGTATCCTGTGTTTTCGTCCTATCTTATTCCTGTTCTCTTCATCTTTTGTGTCCTGCCTTCACTTCCTCTTTGATCCTGTGTTCTTTTCTTTTGTGTACTGTATTCACTTCCTCTTTTGTGTCCTGTGTCCTTTTCTTTTTTGTATCCTGTGTTTTCGTCCTATCTTATTCCTGTTCTCTTCGTCTTTTGTGTCCTGTCTTCACTTCCTCTTTGATCCTATATTCTTTTCTTCTTTTATGTCGTGTGTTCACTTCCTCTTTTGTGTCCTGTGTCCTTTTCTCTTTTGTATCCTGTGTTTTCGTCGTATCTTATTCCTGTTCTTTTCTTCTTTTATGTTCTGTGTTCACTTCCTCTTTTGTATCCTGTGTCCTTTTCTCTTTTGTATCCTGTGTTTTCGTCCTATCTTATTCCTGTTCTCTTCGTCTTTTGTGTCCTGCCTTCACTTCCTCTTTGATCCTGTGTTCTTTTCGTCTTTTGTGTCCTGTGTTCACGTCCTCTTATGTGTTTTGTGTTATTTTTCTCTTTTCTGTCCTGTGTTATCATCCTCTCTTGTGTCTCGTGTTCTCTTCGTCTTTTGTGTCCTTTATTCTTTTCGTCTTTTGTATCCTGTGTTCTTTTTCCCTTTTGTGTCCTGTGTTCTTTTCCCCTTTTGTGTCCTATGTCATTCTCCTTCTGGCTGTGGGCAAGAATACGGTCCCTCTCATAGTCTACCTGGAAAACATACAGAGACAAGTTTATGGTTGTAGAAACGTAATAGAAAGGAAATTATTCAATTATTCGCCCGATAAACCGATTAAACTACCAGATTTGATCGCATCTTAAACCTCTCGATGTTAAAATAATTATAACCGACAGTTGCTGGCGCTGTGCTTGAATTCTGTTAAGCTAAAGAGCGGAATTGGAGATCCTTTTGTCTTCCTGCTTGCTGACGAAGTGCATTATAGCGGGATTCCAACGCCTTCCTTTCCTTTACTTCACTTCTGTACTGAACATCGGTTGCGGAGAAAGGAGAGGAACACATTTCACCGAGGGATTGATGGCGGTCGTAAAAATCTCTATGTCTGTCTGAGCAGGACGGGGAAGTTTTGAGTGTGGATAGAAAGGAAAACGGAAACCCATTTTATTTTAACGATGTTGAAACTCTTGGTACCTCCAGCCCCATAGACAGTTTAATGGTTGTTGCAAATGGTAGACACTTTGGTTTCCGATAAGCTGGTAACTAATAGACGAGACCTGGTTTTACTGGGTCACTTATATTAAAGCAATTAATTAAAGCCTGAGTTGTGATATTCAATTCCGAAACTTGGGGAAGTTGGTAACAGCTTGTATTGAACGTCTGCGGTGGTTACCCGCTCTATCCTCCTCACCCCAGGTTCCAAAGTTGTGGTCTGAAAGTGGAGTGCGTTCGGAGCCCATATAAAACAGCTGCAGTTCACCTGTCAAGGGACACAAGGAAATTCCATTGACTTCGTGTTATGAACACGTGAAAACTTCAATAAACCTCGGATTGGGGAGTATATTCTGTTGAAGGCGAACTATTGCTTGGTTATATTATGAACTTATTGCGAAAACTTTGTGAAAACGTTGGAATCGTAATTATAGCAAATAGATTCAATATTCTCTCATTACAGTACTACGTATGGGCTATTCCATCTCAAATCGACCGAAATATAGAGAAAATTGACCTTGAAATTTTTAAATACAATGGAACTTTTTCTGTCCGTTGACAACTGTGATACAATGCTTTGTGCAAAGTTTGAGGCATCAGAACTTCATAGTGTTTAAATTAAAAATATTTAAATTTATCGTATTTTCATAAAATTAGCAACTTTAAACTGTTGTGGCTCCGAAACACTTTCACCGAATAATCAAAATCATGGTTTATTTTGATGCTGAGGAATTAAAGTTTATATTGACATGTAAACAGTTTTTCTTACTTTTTATGGAAATGGAGAAATTTAGATTTTTCTTCATTAAGACGCCTTTGCCCACGAAAAAATATTTTTAAAATATATGGTTAGATTCCGCATTGAAAGTACAAATAAACACATTTTTTTACTGGTGTACCGTTGATAAAAAATATTGAAAATATCAAATTAAGAAAATAAATAGTACGCGCGTGAAGCTGACTGTGAGGCGGGATTTAGCCGAGACAAGCAAGACCAAGAGTCAAACACGTGATGTTTCGTCTAGTAGCGCATAGCTGGGCTAGCTTTATCACAAGTTTTCATAAACACAGGAGTAAAATGACGCCCAACGCTCACTTATCTTCAGCTCTCGGTCAGTGCTTTCTGCACTGGGCCGTTCAAGTCCAGGCGTGTGAAAATAATTTATTTAATACCCTCGAAACTTATTGCCGAGCCATTAAGCAAACAATACCGAATCCCTCTTAATAATGCAAGTTTTTTCTCAATTTTTTTCACATTTTTACAAATGGGCAAGAAGTCTAAAAGTAAGCAAAATCAGATTATCTGTCTCTCTGTATACAATAAAAATAAGTATTACTTCTTATCATACTTACTTACAAATGGCTTTTAAGGAACCCGAAGGTTCATTGCCGCCCTCACATAAGCCCGCCATCGGTCCCTATCTTGTTCAAGATTAATCCAGTCTCTATCATCACACCCCACCTCCTTCAAATCCATTTTAATATTATCCTCCCATCTACATCTCGGCCTCCCTAAAGGTCTTTTTCCCTCCGGTCTCCCAACTAACAATCTATATGCATTATTACTTCTTATCATAACCTACTAAATGTCAGCTTCAAAATGAGCTCCCGTTCAATGTTCTGCAGTAAATGGTTCCAGAGTTCTGAACGCTGAAAGAGGCTTGTGTTTATAAAATACGCTAAATTTCTCGCTCAACAGTACGAAAACCGTTTGACTTTCGATAGTATGTTTTTGAAAATGCACTGTCCTCAGCATCTTGTATAAATAGGGAAAAAATTAGAGTATTAAAAAATTCGAGGTTTTTTACTGATCGATTTCATATGGAATAGCCCACATGTATGTTGTAACGATTCTATTCTTTATCATTAGGCTCGTAATAATGGCGACCGATTATACAATTTCATAACTTAGGAATTTACTCGCTCTTCTTCTTCTTTATCAATTGTAATCTCATGTTTAGGGAATTAACAGTATTCGAAAAAGAAATCTTGCTTAATATATTCACATTTTTTACAAATGACAACAAATTGCATGGTTCATTCTTCACACCATTTAGACTTCTAAATCTTCTCGGTTGGCTGTAACAATCTCTATCACTAGGCTAGAATTTTGATGAAATTGCATCTTTTTTCTAGTAAGCCAGAAACATAGCTGCTTTAGTATTTATATGAAGAGTCCACTGCAAGAATGATGGATGTCATTTGGAACACATTTTGCAGGAGACGCAATTGAAAGTTTGAAATGCTTAGCGCTCAAAGCTTAACTGTGATTTTCCGATCATTACTGGACAATGACTATCAGTGTTAATGCCATATAACTCTCTATGTACATTCTATATGTCTTAAGCTATGCATTGACAGTCTTGGTTCATTTTCGACAAGAAAGTGACATCCATCATTCTTGCAGTGGACTTTTCATATGTTACGTGATAAACTGAGTGTTTTAGGACATATTTGTTAGGGAATTTTTTTGCATTTTTTGCCTGTTTCAACTCATAAGAGCATCTTTTGTTTTATTCTGCCATTTTTTAGGCATTTTCATTTAATTTTGGTCGTAAATCCCCATTATTAATGTAAAATAATGTTTCCTTTGATATTTTCTTTACATATTTTGTCCATTAATACCCATTATTTTGTATAATATTTTAATCGTTTTTCTACACAAATATTGCCATTTTAACGTAGTACACACCATGTAATGGATCAGTCCAACACCCCTTCAATATAGACTCCTCTATACCTGCTAATTCCGGATAAGAGTGGTAGACTACATGTAAACTAAAAGTAGGCTAAAGTAAATGCATGGCGCTACAGCCCATGAAGGGCCAAGACCGACCAGCCGACTGCTGACTTCACGTCCACATGCCGACGCAGAGGTGAACGACTATACAAGGAAACTACATATTAATTAAAGTGTACTACTTAGAAAAAAATATGTAAAATTTAATTTAATTACTAGTCTAAATATTAAGTAGTACAAAACCTCTCTTCCTACTAAACCAATTATGTAAGATCAATTTTAGGGCATTTTTAAGAGCATTTTTAAGAGCATTTTTGAAAGATTTTAAAGTCATAAATGCATTGCTTTTAGAATATTTTTTCATGATTTATAGGTTATCAAAATCCTAGCCCTGCCTATTACATTTATAGTAAGACCAATTCAAATTGTTAAAAGCAAAAATGATTATTTTCTGGTATTAAATCACTCAGAATAGCTTAAATTGCTGCTTATTTTATTTGCCATAGTAATAAAAGCGGAGTAATTGAAACAAATTTCTGTGGAAAAAAAATCTTTCCTGAATTATTAATAGGCCTAGGCATGTATATAATCCTAATCAATGTTTCTATGTAGGTCTAATAGTTCCTTGTATAAGGTAATTATAACGTAATTGTTTGTAATATACCTATTTCCTTGCTTCAAACGAAAATAGGTAAGTTACTTAAAGTCGTTTGGGATATAAGAGTCCTTTATAATAACATTCTAACCATATTAGTTGTCCAGCAATCAAGAGTGCCTTGTAAGCAAGCCATTGAAGAGGAAAACATATTTTATGATCATTCTCCCATGAGTAAAAAAAAAAGATGACATTTACAAATCACTGTGAGAAGCTGATAATCCTTTTTTTACGAACAGCTACAATTTCTGGTCGACCGGTTTTCTATCACTTGTAAATTATTTGCGACGGGAAAGAAATTCCGGCTATAAATTTTACGTTTTATGTAGAAAAAAGGAAAATGTGATTCTTGCCTGCTCAGTTTCTACAATATAACTGTTTCTTTCACTTGAGTTTCACAAAATAATGCCAGTGGATAATTTTAAATACAAATTTTTGCTGTGATGAAGTTTAGAATTGCTTTCCACACACCACTCTCTATTTCGCATCTTAAAAGATTCCAGTGGGACCCAGCATGGAAGTGAGGAGAGTGGATTTGACTAATTGGGCCCTTCAGACTTCCCAGCAAGAGTTGAATATCAGTTCTATCAGGGTTTTTGACCCGATCAGAGATTGAGAAATCCTAATTAGCCTTCGCCCCTAGCAACTAGAAGCATTTGAAATGTGGATGTGGAGAAGAATGGAGCGTGTGAAATGGACAAATAGAATAAGAAATGAAACTGTGTTGGAAAGAATGGGTGAAGAAAGAATAATGCTGAAACTGATCAGGAAAAGAAAAAAAAAGAATTGGTTGGGTCAATGGCTGAGAAGAAACTGCCTACTGAAAGATGCACTAGAAGGAATGGTGAACGGAAGAAGATATCATATGATAGACGGCATTAAATATATGGATCATGAATAATTTCAGGGGAAAAATTGTTCCGGGGCCCGGCATCGAACTCAGGACATTTTGCTGAACTCACCAATGTTCTACCGGCTGAGCTATCCAGGAACTTTACCAGACCCCGGCTCAATTATTCCCGTTTTATCAACATACTTCAAGTGAATTGACGCAGAAAGTGTGCACTCAATTTTGGATCTCAGAGATTGAGAAATCCTAATTAGCCTTGAGTGCACACTTTCTGCGTGACTTAAATTTGTGGTTTTCTGTTAACGAATAGTAACGTTTGTTATGCAAATCTGACTTTTCAGGTTACCGTTAGTTAATAGAAAACCACAAATTTAAGTCACACAGAAAGTGTGAACTTTATTCTCGAACACTCTTAACCTCTTTTCCTCTCTCAAAGTGACAGTCCAATTTTCACAACCATACAGAACAACCGGTAATACAAATTGTTTTATAAAATAAATTCTAACTTTCAGGTATTTTGAGAGCAGACTAGATGGTAAAAGCTTCCCAACCGAATAATAACACGCATTTTACATATTTATTCTACGTTTAAAATCCTCCCGAGTGTCATTTATATTTGTTACTGTTGTTCCAAGATATTTGAACTTTTTCACCTTTTCAAAGGATGTTTCCAGTTTTTTATATTTCCATTTCGTACTACAGTAGAACATCGATTATCCGAATACCGATCAACCGAAACATCGGTTAACCGAAAACGTTCCAGTCGGCAATTTCAAATTTGCGCGTTCGTCATATAGAAGTTTGCTAGTGCTAGCGAGATTTAGCGGCAAAAAAAGTCTCTCAACTCTGAAGCAAAAAAGGACTTCTTTTCCTAAACTTTAAGCCTACTTTAATGGCCATTTTGAACTTGTCAAACTGGGCTAGCCAGTTCTCTGTCTTATTTATAAAACGTGTGATACAAAATAATATACTGTATGTACAGTTTTGTGTTTAATATCAGTGTTTCTTTGTTTCATACTGCTCCTATGACACCGGTACAAATTGTTTTCGTAAATGATCGGTTATCTGAAAAATCAGTTATCCGAACACCCCCCGTCCCCAATTGTTTCGGATAATCTATGCTCTACTGTATGTTCTGGTCACGAGACATAATCATATACTTTTTGTCTTTTCGGGATATATAACTTAGATTAGTAAATTACATGTTAAACATTAATTTAACTTAATAATAAAACTTAATAAAAGCAATAAAGCCTAAGTATACTGGGTGTTCATTTCGAAGTGTGTCATGACGTCACTGTTGTGAGTCACCGATTTGAAGCGAGTTTCAGCTTATATGTCAGAGAAGTTGCCTATTATTCAAGGCGTTCTTCAATCTGAACTTGAGAACGTGTACGGTATAACTTGAACGTCGTAGCAACAGATGGCGGTCTGTACGGTCTGTGTGCTACCATAACCTCTTTCGAACTGTGTTTTGCGCCGGCAAGTATTTGTTATCATCGGTTGCGTACGGTAACATTCCACAACACAAATCAAATGCTCCGTGTCCATGTTGACCGTCGAAGTTAATGTCAACAAATACGTAAGTAATGGTCTTAACCCTCTCCCCATATCCCGACAGTACGTATTTCCAAACAGTTCACATTCCTGCCACTACCGGCGTTACCGTACTTATCGGTACGTACTCTTCAGAATGAAAGCCGTACTTGCTAGGCAACTTTTCTGCCTCATAGGTTATACACCTCTGCGGAAGTGTAGGAAGATTAATTTCTCTAGGCTCATCGGCTAGCCACATGACGGCATACAGCGAGCCATGACACATTTTGAACTGAACACCCAGTAGTACCTTCCGAATGAGTAAAGCTGATGTTCGAAGATATAGTAGAGAAAACTCTTAAAACAGACATGTAGTGTCAAAAAAATAGAGTATTGTTGTACTCTGCTATTTAAGAGTTAGAAAGGTGTTAAAATTTCAGGTCCGTAAGATGAATTTTATTTTTCTCTTAAAATAATTAACTTAATATTAGCTTTGTCAAGGTGAGGGAATTTTTGTAATATCTTGGGCCTAAAACCAGGCTTATGAAATCAGTTACACCCGTATGAGAAATGAGTGAATGAATATCTAGCCTGAAGATGACAGCAAATTTAGTAGCTGTCCGTTCCGTTCGCGGCAAATCTCTGCGGTACCCAGTGCAAACATGGCTGCCCGGAGATTGAAACTTTAGCACACGTCTTGGGGTTCTGTGAACAGGGATTGCTCTTGAGGAACTCTAGACATCATCTTATAAGATCCAAAATTGCTGCCGCATTAAGAAATAAGAGCTGGATAGTAGAAGAATAAATCTCCGGTGTAGCTGAAAATGGGTCAACGAGACTAGTACATATTTTAGCGTACAATGCTGACACTAAACAGGGTATCATTGTGGACCCCACGATACGTTTTGAAGTAGAATGTCATCAGTCAGCCGAGGTCCACCTTGAGAAGAAGTCGATCTATGAGCCTACAGTCAATTATTTCAAGCTGAAATATCCCTTAATTCACGTTGAGGTATTCGGCTTGCTCATAGATGCTCGAGGGACTATACCAGCTTTTTTCGAAGAATTTCGACGGCAGTTTGCTCTGCCAACATCTCTGAGGGATGACGTTGTGATAATTGTGTTAAAAAATCCTGCCGAATCCTAATTAATCACATGGTGCCATATTAATAGCGATTGTAATTTTTCACGCTCTTTTCTTTGTTTCCTTTCTTTAAAATTTAATATCTATGTTTACATATGTATGTTAATTTTTTTGAGGATGTACTGAGTCCGTAAGGGCTACCCTCATTGGGGGGCAGTTCAATATTATTATTTTTAATATTAAATGGAAAGGGAAATTACAATAACTAAAAGTAGTTGAAGGTGAGATCGGTACAGTCATCAGTGTCTAAATATGATATAGAATCAAGAAGACTGTCAACAATGAAGATGAAAACAACTTCCTTGCATAAGTGCTCTCGAATCTTATTTCTTATTCATTGCATCAAGGATATTGAATAAAAGATGCTTTTCTTCCTCCATCGATAACAGTGATCTAGTTGAATATGTAAAGCATTCAGTTACTGTGGACGAGGGAAGATTGTTTTCTACTCTCCACAGAAAAATAATTAAGATTAACTGTTGCTCAACATTTCAGAGAAATTCCACTCAGATTCACGGTGTCTAAATTATAAGTATGCATTGAATAGACTTATGAAGCGTTTCACAGACTGCAATAATCATTAATTTTTCAAAGCGTACCGTTTAATTCAAGCCATGTGAAGAATGAATAATGATATCGTGATTATTAACTTCACCGCCATAATTACTAATACGTAATTTTTATCTGCTACTTACAGATGCTGTATGAACGGCTAGATCATTTATCTTTCAAGGAGACTTTCAAAATGTTTAAGTGCTCGATTATATGAGAAAATTAGGCTACAAGAAATGATTATGTAATATTTCATGGCATTGTTACACTATATTTTTCTATTTTGGTAGTTTTTTGACTGGTATCCACTAATTTTGAGTAAAATTATTTCACAGGAATTTGTATTTTACATGACTTTGTATTTTTCGAGTGAGTTTAAGTACCCTACTAGTTCGATAGTGGGATCGCATACGGAATTCCCGCACAAAAGTTGATCGCGTCTTCAAAAAGTTTGAGAACCACTGATCTCATATCTTCTAATGCCCCAAAATTTTCTCCCGTTCATCATTCCTTCCAGTGCATCCTTCAGTAGGCAGTTTCTTCTCAACCAATGACCCAGATCTTTTCTTCATTCTGGTCAGTTTCAGAATTATTCTTTTCTTTTTTTAAGTAGGTTATTTCATTCAGACGCTAAATAACCTAAGATGGTGATAAAGCGACGTAAAATGTCGGTGAAATGAGTCCGGGGTCCAGCACTGATAGTTATTCAGCATTTGCTCATATTGGGTTGAGGGAAAACCCGGAAAAACCTCAACCAGTTAACTTGCTCCGACCGGGAATCGAACCCGGGCCATCTGATTTCTCGGCCAGTCGCTCTAACTGTTAGGTTACTGGCAGGTTAGGACGACCCTTTGCACGTAGGCCATACTGAGGCCTATTGTGCACCCCGAAGTGTATGGGATGAATGAGGATGAGGGTGTACCAGTCCACCGGCCGCATGAAACCCCTCATCCGCTCACCCAGTGGGGGCCTCCTAACTTCCCCCGCTCTAAGTTCCAAGGTGACCAATCAGCACAGGATCCATTCCAACGGTCCTTCCAAGGAGTCGAAGCGCCCTTGGAAGTGCTCTTAAGGAATGAATCCTGGCAGAGATATTGATATTGCGGAAGGCTGGGAACTCAGAAACGATTGTAGAGAGGACGCCCCCTCCCGTAAGCGGATGAAGACATGCGTCTTGACCTGGATATGGCTATTGAATGAGGTGAGAAAGATGAATGATGTGATATGAAAATCTAAATTCTTTTTCTACATGGGAGGGGAAGGGAAAATGGACCGTGGCAATCAGAGTGCTGCATTGGAGTTAAATCGCTCGCTTGAACTCGGTCGAGTGTCGCACCCTCGAGTGAGATACGATCGGTCGTGATACGCTCGTAATAAATAGAAGCACAGTACAAGGTCATCTCACCGACATGTCTTATCTTGTATGGAAGGCGACAGATAAGATACACATTTGTTTTGCTCACACGGTAAAGGTAAGGCTTTATTTTCTGCGTTTATGACAAACATTTAATGGAACAGTCAATGGAACGTACCAAAACAGGAACATGAATTTATAAATAAAATAGTATGAAAAACTTCGATATACAGTTATTATTGCTAATTAATAATTATTCAATATTTGATTTACCACATATATAATAAGATAGCTCCATACATAGTGTTCCGCCTATGTACTGCGACAATGTAGAAACTTTTACAAAATATTGATACAGCAGTAGATTAATAACAATATTAGTACAGAGATAACGTCACAGAAAGTACAATAAAATGAATAATTGTGCTGCACAACTGTTACAGACGCAAAGATTGATACAATAATAATAATAATAATAATAATAATAATAATAATAATAATAATAATAATAATTATTATTATTATTATTATTATTATTATTATTACTAGAAAACTTGATACAGTTCTTGCATTATCGTGATTGTGTTCTCCGTTTATAATAATTGAATCGTTTGTTTCAGAAACAACACTTCTCCACTGTTTGACGGTATATGAGTTGTTAGCACAATCGCAATTACCGACTGAAATGCTACAGTTTTGTGCAGAAACAACACTTCCATCACATAACTGCTGCTTGCAAACTTAATCGAAAGTTTCCGTTTTGTGCAGTAACAACACTTATCCTGGAGAGGTGCTGTTTCTGTTCTCCACAAGGAGCGCTGCTAGTTTCCTCCAATAGTACTATTCCAACATGGCGTCTAGTAGTGATGAGGGAGCTGTTTTGTCCGTAGTGAAAAAACGAAAGAGAGGATTTAGAAGTGTTGAATACAAACGAGGACACGTGAAAAGAGGAAGAGTAAAGGGGTTAGAACATATCAACTATGCTTCTAAGGTGGTCGCAAAGAAGAAAATTGGAAATGATTGCAAGTGAGTATGCCACAGTATTAATGTTTACCTGTTCAATAGCGTTGCTGTTGGTATGAAAATCATACGTTGCAATGTAACATGATTCATAATATGTTGAATCCATATTTACTCCTGTTATACTTTTCGTCACATAACATAATCTCTCTTTCCTTCAGGTGTAAATTGAAGTGCTTTGGAAGATTATTGGAGGGGGATCGAGAAGAAATATTTACAAACTTTTATGCCAAAGAAACTAAAGACGAACAGGATTCGTATTTACAAGCATTAGTGGAAGTAGTGCAAGTTAAAAGGAGACGTCCGCAGGAGATGAACCAAAGAAGCCACGTTCGCGTAATTTCAAGTATTATGTGACATATAGTTCTGGACGACAACAAGTGTGTGCCAAAGCATTTCTAAACTTGCATGGTGTGACAAAGGGTCGCATTCGTGTCGTCTAACATCTTTGTTACTGCTTAGAAGATCTCCAAAGGATTTGAGGAGTAAAAACACTTCTGGAAATGAAACTTCTGGGGAAGTGTGTATATTAGTGGAAGATCACATACGCTCATATCCAACCAAAAAATCTCACTACTCATCAAGAGAAATAGAATATATGAGCGAGAGGTTAAATTAATATCACATTAATGCATGCCTCCTTTATGGAGAAGTATCCTGACCAACAGGTATCCTACTGGTTATACCGCAAAATTTTTAAGGAGCGATTCAGTCTATCATTTGGGAGGCCACAAATTGATACCTGCTGTACATGCGAACAACTATCGGTAAGGATGAAAAGTCCATCGCTGAATGATAACGCCAAACGTGTAGCAGGAGCAGAGTTTATTGTCCATAAAAGAAGAGCCAACAAGTTCACCAAAAAATGGAATACTGTTCTAATCTCTGCAAAGAAGACAATGAAACTTCTTCAATATGTATAGATTATAAGCAGAATTTGCATCTGCCAGAGATACCTGTGCAGGAAGCATTCTATCTCAGGCAACTTAATGTTAATGTATTTAATATACATAACTTGAGGGATAACACAGCAAAATTGTACATATATCACGAGGGACTGGTTAAAAAAGGTCCAGATGAAGTCTGTTCATTTAACTTAGGTTACATAAGCAACGAGTTACCAAACACAACAAAGTATCTACACATCTTCTCTGATAGCTGCCCAGGTCAGAATAGGAATAACACAGTTGTTCGATTTCTCCAAACTCTTGTTACTACTGGCAGATTAAAAAAAAAAATATACCATTATTTTCCGATTCGTGGGCATTCCTTCATGCCCTGTGATCGAGATTTTGGTGTTATAAAGAGGAAGATTCGCATATCAGACAGAATCTATTCAATAAAAGAATACATAGAGTTAATAGTTGCATCAAATAAGAACAACAGATTCTCTGTTCAAATGATACAAACTGCAGGCATTTTGGACTTTAACCATTGGTGGAAGACCTATTTCAAGAAGTCTGTTCTGTCCATTGAGTCCATGGGAAGAGGAGTGAAAAGAGATCAGAAAGTAACGTTTCATGTGAATGACTTTATGGAGTTCCAATATGAAGTGGATCATATCTCAGGAAGGAACTTTATTGATGGACTGACTGTTCATACTTTCAAGTTGTTCCTTTCTAGAAGTGTGCTTCCTATGCTGCCCAGTGTTCCTGCTTATCCACATGGCTATTATCAGACATTAAGAAATTGGAACCATACATTCCAACAGAATATCATGATTTTTATAATGAACTATATACTTGGCCAACGACATCAACTGATGACTAATCATGGTGATGCAAGAAAACATACTAAGGAAGAGTAATGTTGTGTGTATGCTTTGATGCCATCATGAATTTATTATTGACATAATTAAAAATGTCCTGTTTGACAGAAACTTAGTGAACTTCTTTTTCTTTGCAAGTAACATTTTCTGCATTTTAAGTTGTGATTATTAGGCAGGTTATGCTGTGAAGTTTGAATGAATGGGTTTAAAACATGTTCTCTAACTTATATTAGCATTTCTATATTAATTTAAGTTTATTAACATTGAGAATCTACTTGTTCTTGTTATTCCTACTGTTTGTTTCAGAAACAGCACATCTCCTCCAAATTAAACAAATTCTGTAGTTGTGGGTATTGAACTCATTCAAATAAGCAAGATGTCAGGATGTTTGTATTTAGTAAATGATCAAATGAAAAAAATACCACAAGTGTGAACAATAAAATATGCCTTACAGAACGTTTTTTCAATTTCCTGAAAAATGTTACTGGAGGGAGAAGTGCTGTTTCTGAAACAAATGATTCAATTACATTTACATCCAATAACATCTATCAGATGTGGCAAAAACAAAATCACTCCTGTGTAGGGGGGGGGGGTGAAACACATTTACCTACAACATTTATATTACATTTTAAAGCAAGTTTTGTAGTTGTACTATGGAAAGGTTAGTTAAACACTGCAAAGTTTTGAAATGATAAACATCTATGATATTACTACACAGTTCATCACTGTAACAAGAAGGAATGTCTAACGCTCGGCTTATACTGTTCGAGGATTTATCGTTCGTGACAATTTTCCCCTTCATACATGTGCGCTATCTATCGGATTATGCTATGAACTACTTGGCGCTCGAGCGAAAACGTCCGATGCAGACCTTTGGTGGCAATGAAAATTCCAACCCGGAATTTGCCTAAGTAACTGTGGAAAAACACGGAAAAACAACAGTCAGGTTGGTCGATACGGAAATCGAACCACGGACCTCCCGAATGCTAGTCCCATGTGATACGCTGAGCCAACTCGCTCGGTGCGATAACCGTTACTCCACTTATTCTTCCTTCAATCACTGTTCTTAACACATCTTTATTTCCTATTCTTCTGGTCATTTCACACGCTCCATTCTTCTCCATACCCTAATTTCAAATGCTTCTAGTCGTTTCTCTTCACTGATGTTTCTGTCTCATACAATGCCACACTCCACATAAAGCACTAAAGACCCACTCTGGATTTTTTAAAACTGAACAATGTTTCTTTGTTTATAGATACGAGTCTTCGTGAATTTCCTTGACAGCCGAAAGAAACGAACAGTAAAATTTAGAGTAGGCTACTTAATCATGTCTCGAACAACTGTACTTTCGCAGTCGGTTTATAGAGGAACTAGTGGCTTGTGCAGCAAATGCTGCAAACTAAATAAATTAGACGATCAAATAAAAATGTTTCATATTTATTTTCAATGAAGAATACCAGACATTTTGAAAGTTATTTTCTTCCATAATAATGAAACACACTCCCTCTGAATGTTTTTCTTTTATGCCAAATACTTTTTCTTGAACCTATCCACTTCAGGTTTTAGTTTCAACGCGAAAACGCAAGTAGCAATATCAGAACGATCAGTGGGTTTTTCATGTAGGACTAAATAATAGCTAATTCAGGTCATTGTGAATTATACGCGAAAGTTAAAAAAATATCAGGTTTGCTATGCTTTCGAACAATAAACATAGCATCTTGGTATACCTGCTGCATGGAGAGCTTGAAATGTAGAGAATAAAATCATTTCATCCTGTTAAGAGATCTTGCTGAAATGATCGGGAGACTACAAAATTTTCTAGGTCTCTTATTTTATCAGTAAGTAATACCTTTTGGTTTTTCCTTAGGAACTGTAATTTTTGCGCTCTCTCGAGCCAAAACTGAAGAAAATTACGCATATAAATATCTACACCACACCGCCATTAAGTATATGAAAAAGATCCAACCCCACTTGATTAATAACTATAAAAATATTTCATTTTTGGTAACAATATTATTATCTTACGTAAGTTTTGTAGTTATATACTACATAGCTACCATTCAGTAAATTATAGAAATGAAGATTTAATTTCATAATATGAAATATATATTATATTCTTTACATATACTTATATAACCCCAAAAGTTTCACTTTCATATCATCACTATAGCATTAATACGTATAATTAATGAAAAATAGTAGCATCATGGCATTAATTATAATAATATTTAATTTCTAATGGTAATAATGTCATCAAACCATCTCAAATTTTGTAGATTTTAATATCCAATACACAGCTGTACTCATAAAATTACACACTGCAGAATCAGACCCGTAAATTATTTTTAGTAAGCCTTGAAGTTTTTAATAACCAATTGAATTTGAGCTCTAAATATGTCAGCAATCCTGCAGGTCATGGCCTTCGTGTAATAGCCTCTTATTTATTGTAGGCTAGTGTGTGTTTTGTTTTATTCTGGAATGATGCAATTAGTTCTCAATACTGACGAAAGATGGATTTTGGAAAATATTAAAATTATGTAGAAAAACTAACGCTTCGGGTTCTAAGCTTCAAAATGAAGGGTAATTTATTAAAATCCGTTCAGCCGTTTCCCGTAATTTCCATTACCTGTTCAAATTATATACATAGATGAACACTCTACAAGTAAAATAACATTAAATCTAAAAACAGGAACATGACAATTTTCAGGAACATCTGAATCGTTGAAAGTTTCAGACAAGCTTTTCCATTGAATAAACCGAGAAAACCAGACACTTCTCAGTAATAGGAGATCAAATTCCACTGTCTTTTCTGTGTTATTTCTGAGCGCGTTTTTATTTGTCGTTTTAATTTTCTCTCGCCCCAATTCTTACGTACTGCAGATAGCCTACATAAAGCAAAACCATAAAATGAAAACGTGTTGTAACGGCGCAGCTATTCCAGTCCTTAATGGGCGAACTGATTGTGTTGTACTTCGGTGGCATAGCGACGAGAAAGTAATAAAATTCTATAAGAGAGAAATTAAGAGCAGGATATGTTGCAGAAGGCAAGCGCCTTTGGCTCAGATTGCTGTGTTACTCGGCAAAATATGGGACGCAAACCAAAATTCTGTGTGTGTTTATTTATTCACTGCAAGTCTTCTTTGAAAGACGTCTGAATAAATTTCGATAGCTGATTTGACTTAATAATTTAATTTAATTACATTAAGAAAATAACGATTCATTTAGCAGAAGAGAAAGGGAATGTGGTCTGAGAGCAACACTTGTAAGGCAATTAGGTTCTTCTCTGGGTTCTCCCTTTTCAACATTTTAATCATCATTTCGTCCGATCTCCATTCCAGTATCACACTATAGCTTCTCCAGATCGCTGTCGCCGGCTGGCGACACCCAGGGAGGACTGATATAGCGACAAGGCAACCCCAACACATGTAGGCCTACTAAATCCCTAACTTGGAAACATCGACATTAGGGTAAACCTACCCAATTTCGTTATACAAAGAATTTTATGAAAAATGCCACACATGGTTAACATGAAAACTGTTTTAATTTGTTTCACATGCATAGCCTAGATAGTATTTGATCTGATTTCCAAAGTATTTATTTATTTATTTATTTATTTATTTATTTATTTATTTATTTATTTATTTATTCTGGTGTAGTTAAGACCATCAGGCCTTCTCTTCCACACCACCAGAAATACAAATACAATAATAGAAACAAAAAGGAAAAAAATACACTATAAAGAAAGTAAAGCCACACAATAGTAATATGCGTTACAAGAGCGGTATGTTGAAGTTTTCATGTTCGAGGAAGAGTTTGAAAAAGCGAAACGTAGTTGAGCTTTTTTAATTTCCGAGAATTGAAAGAAAACATACCGCTCGTGTATCGTACATTATTTTGTGCGAAGATCGTTTAATACATACCTGAAAGAGGAATTTCTAATTAGTTGCAATTAAATCTCCATCTTGGTTTCTGTTGAATGACGGCAAATTTGCAAAACAAAAATATCTTCTTCAACACTGTTGCTTTAAAATGTTTTCTGTGTTTACTATACTCCAGTAGGCCGTGATATACGTCTGTCTTTTTTTTCCCCCAGTCTATGATGAGTCTGGAATCTTGTTGATTTTTTCACGGCTTCCTTAATGTTACTTGCATCACGAATGCAGTAACTTTAGTGGAGTTGTAGAGTTTACTTAATTTTTGCAAATATTTAAAAACAATAATTAACAGTGCAATTTAGGTGAAATTGCAGTGGTAAGTTTCCAATTTATAATTATTACTATATTGAACGTCTCTAAAAATAATATGTTAAAAGCCTAAAGCAGTAAAATCAATATGTCACTTATGCGGTAAGAAGAGGGAAATTGTTGTGTGTGTTAGGTTGGGAATACTGAATGTGGAATTTTAGACTTTCCGCGGATTGGTTTTGTGCGGAAACCAAGCAAATACGCACGATCTCGCACAAAAAATACACAGGTTGCAGTCACACAAACTTTAAATGAGTGATTAAGTATCACAATTAATTGTATCCTAACTAATTAACTAACATAAACAAGAAACTTGCAATTTTAATCTAGAGTAAAAAAAAAACACATAATTAGCACTTCTAGCAATACCTAAATAGCATTAAATAAGACAAAATTTTCCAATTTAATTTTGAATTGTGATGAAGTCCGGCAGTCCCTGACGTCATTAGGCAACGAATTCCAGAGGCGAGGTATTTCTACAGTGTAGGAAGATGAGTATAAAGACGTTCTGTGTTGAGGGATAGAAAGAAGTGCTTGATGCCGGTTTCGAAGAGTTGTAAGAAATTGAAAGCGCGATAGCAGATAATTCGGAGTAGAAGTATCCATGATTCTATATAGAAGAGACAGTGAATGTATTGTTCTTCTTTCCTTCAGACGCACCCATGAATGAATGAAGGTAATGAAGACAAAATCAAGCCAAACTTAAAAGATGTTACATGTATCTTATTTCATGATAGCCTACCTAATTTCGTGATACATACATAGCCTACATAAGTGATCTGCCCAAGGTCAGGTCTTTCACTGCAAACCCAGCATTCTCCAATCTTTCATATTTTCTGCCTTCCTCTTAGTCTTCGCGTGTGATCCATATATATTAATGTCGTCTGTCATCTGGAATCTTCCTCTGCTCAGAATTCTTCTCCCTTTCATTACGTCCTTCAGTAGGCAGTTTCTTCTCAGCCAGTGACGCAACCAATCCCTTTTCCTCTTCCTGATAAGTTTCAGCATCATTCTTTCTTCACCCACTCTTTCCAACACAGCTCCATTTCTTATTCTGTCTGTCCATTTCACACGCTCCATTCTTCTCCATATCCATATTTAAAATGTTTTTAGTCTCTCCTCTTCACTTCATCGTAATATCCATGTTTCTAATCCATACAATGCTACACTCCACAAAAACACTTCACTAGTCTCTTTCTTAGTTTTTCTCCAGAGGTCCGTAGAGCATGCTCCTTTTTCTATTTTTTTAGTTTGTTATTTAATGACGCTGTATCAACTACTAGGTTATTTAGCGTCTATGAGATTGGTGATAGGGAGATGATATTTGGCGAGATGAGGCTGAGGATTCGCCATAGATTACCTTGCATTCACATTACGGTTGGGCAAAACCTCGGAAAAAACCCAACCAGGTAATCAGCCCAAGCGGGGATCGAACCAGCGCCCGAAAGCAACTTCAGACCGGCAGGCAAGCGCCTTTGTCATTTCTCTCCTTCTTTCGACTTCCTGGCTTCCTGGTTTTTTCCTACATTTTGCTCCTCAACCAGAATTGCTGGATAACTTTCGGCGTTTATTTATTTATTTATTTATTTATTTATTTGAATTTAAATATACAGAATAAAGAATATAATTACAAACAAACAAGAGAAATAGGAATAAAATAATGCAATCATATAAAAAATAGATACAGTAGTATTAACAAAATTTGAGACCGAATGAGCAGCGCTCGTGTTCGGTCGCAGTTCAGATATAATATTAATAGGCCTATAAGAGAATGTAAAATAAAATAAAATAGGAAATAAAATTAAAATTACAGTTACAGAAATTATATAATACAATATTAATATAAGAGAAATATAGAAAATAAAAAAATAATAATATTAATAATAATAATAATAATAATAATAATAATAATAATAATAAAAAATAAGTAAAATAAAATAGGAACTAAAAGTTGGAACTCGAATTCATTTCCCCTTCATAAATTTCAACTTCTTCTATCATCTTCAATAGTTTCGGGTCTACTTGGAGATTCATCAAATGTGTGTCGTGGTTCACCCACAGGTATCGTTTGTCTGGTGGAGCTGCCTAGATCCCAGGGAGGCGGAGTTGCTTTCGTAGCGGACTAGGGCAGACCAGGAATCTACAATATGGCCCAGAATAAAATATATCGAAATTTCATTACGTTGCACTTGCAGTTCGGTGAGAAAATATGATTGGCGGCATTGTTACTTCAATTGTTGCTAAAAAAAAAGGCTGTGAAAGAAACGTAATGAAAATGGTACTCAGTATCGGAGAAAAAGAATTCCTCTACAGCGTTATTTTCGTTAGTACGCATTTGATCGAGGTGACGGAGCTAGTGTGAAAGCGGTATATGAACTTTATGAAGAGGAGTTTAATAAAAGTCCACTATCAAAGCGGACAATATTACTCTTTGTGAGTAAATTCAGGCGAACTGGTTTAATTTTGTGTCAACTCAAAAGAAGAACTGGGTGGAGAAAA